>CM075943.1:2079952-2137426 GCA_038030265.1 Corythucha ciliata | reverse complement strand
ATTTCAAGCAACGCTGATGTCAAAAATGTATCAAGTTAGTGCCGATTACCAATGTCCTCGGGTTTGTACATCAATGGACAAGAGGGGTGTGGGGGCAGCGCACAAAGAAGCCTCCCTCAAAAATAAAACTTTACACCATTAATGTTGACCCAGTTTAGACAACGAACACAAAATTTTATAATTTCGGAACCAAACAAAATCAGGACTGAAGGGGTCAGATTCTGATTTAACCATCAGATACTGGGGCCTTAATTTGTTAATTTGCAGTTTTCTGCTTGAATGGTGAGTCCTGTGAGGGGGGGGGGAGAAGGTGAATATTCCGGTTTACAAGCGACTTTTGCCAGTTTCTTGGCAAAAACCTTCTATCGAGAGGTTTTTGACCCAGCAAGCTGGCTGTCAAATAGAGTGCATTTACTACTATGAATTTCGACGTTTTTAGTTAATTTGCTATTATGTATTCGACAAAAATTACCACTCAGTGTGACTCTCTACTTTAATTTAGCCATTTCTGCACAGTAATCCCTAATTTACTAATAACGAAATAATAATAATAATCCCTACTTACGTACTACGTAATAACGTACTTGTTGTGTAGAGAAAAATCAAGGAAAGACAAAAAGAAAGAATAGAAACAAATTTATTTCGGAGGACCTTGAGAAAATAGTTATTTATTGAAGAATTTGAAGATCATAGGATTAACGGACTGTTTGGAAAGGAGCTGGTAATGAAAATATTGATTAATTAAAATTCTGGAACAAAGACACAAATAATTAGTGACGAACCAAACTCACTTCAATATAGCTTAAATTTGTGTGATAACGCGATGCCGCACTAAGACGGCCGAGGAGACACGACGGTGGTTGTCGGCGACGGTATCGAAACCGAAAATGTTGAGGTCGAAGACGAGTGTGAAAAGTCGGAAGCCCAGTCAGTCGAAAGGCGACGAAAACGATTTTCACGACGAATAATAAATCAATCGGACGATTAAAATTTGGCCGAAGTCAATTCTTCGGACGAGTGTTGAGGTTTGGCCGAAGTCAATTCTACGGACGTGATTGTACCTCGAAAACACGCGTTACGAAGACAAGACAAAAAATGAAATAAAAGTCACCGCTCTCCTCGAAGGCAAAAAGGCAAGTGAGTCTTATTTTATTTTTCGCTAAAATCAGCTTGTTCAGAACGAAACATATGATTTGTGGCTATAATAGTTCCAAACCCGAATAATAATTAATACAAAAAAATGAAGCTCTGAAGCAGCCGTCTTTAAATTGAAAGAAGAAACAGATGAAGAAAGAATAGAAGAAGAAGAAAAGGGAGAAAAAGGAAAAGAAGAAAATTAAAACATAACAGTACTTTTTTTTTTTTTTTTTTTTTGGACTCAAGCTCAGCTCCGGAAAATTCCGGATATCACCCATACCCACTAAAACTGCCACCCCTGAGGGCATCGGCACGGATGACCCTTAGCCCCTGTCCCGACAGTCCGGATTCGAAATGATTACAATTTAATCGAGCTAAGTTTATAAAATAAAACAATTATTACTATTAATGTTTCACTATCAGTGAACTTAAATCAATATGTTGTGGAATTGGGTAAATTCGTAAATTTTTCCATATATCTCGAGGGAATTTGAAGCTAGTATAGAATAATTGAACGGCTGGGTAATGATTCCAGCGAATGAACGAAACATTTCTTCCCGCTTAGCCTTGAATTTGACACAATCCATAATTATATGCTGTAGGCTATCCGTAACTCGGCAAGCCCCGCATTCCGCTGATTCAGATCTTCCGATCTGCTTCTATTAAGCAGGTATGCGTTACACACGCCATGATTAGTCCTTAATCGGGAGATTACTCTAATAAAGCGCTTTCCTTTTAAGCACTTATTGAACCACGCTTCAGATCTAATTTCGGGAAAAAGGGTTTTGTAGAAAAGGCCCTTGTCCGAGGAATGATATTTCGACTGCCAACTAATCTTTGCTCTCGAATGAACTGAGTTTAAGATATCCCCATAGGGAATATCTATCGCACGAACGTTGCCTTGTGCCGCCGCCAGCTTGCCAAAACAGTTTGCTGTTCCCTGAAGCTCATCGCCTAACTTTTCGTTAATAGTTAAGAAGCGAACCATAGTTCCCTTTCGCTCTAACTGTTTGCAAGTCGACAACACAGTAACCACCAGGTAGTTTTCACTCGCTGGCGCATGGAAGTTGTCAATGGATCTGATAATACCCTTACTCGCAAGAATCACAACGCTAGGGCAAGCTAGCTGCTCGGCGTAATTCAACGCCTCTGATACCGTAAACAGTTCTGAGGTGCTTAAAGAGCAATTGGGGTCTAATCTGAACAAACTCCGAAATCCGTGTGCCAGGTCGTAGAACCCAGCCCCTATAGTATTGGGATATTGGGAGGCAAAGACTTGTATGGGTATAGCCCCCGGGACGAGTTTATTTAATCGTTCGGAAAACCTGTCATTATTGATTCTGTTACAGTTCACTCCATACTGGGCGGTTAACACGACGGTTTTGACGTTATAATCTAGGATGAAATCTTGACAGAAATATTCTAATTTTGGAGTACAACGCATCTTAGGATACCATTTTGAGTAGTCCAAGAAACTTTGGGACACTAGGGGAGTACTTTTCTTCCTTCGATATGGGGATGTAAGATCTAGAACGGTCATGGAGTGCACTCTTGATATTACTCCAGGGTGATGAGCTACTAGTTTTATAGTGAATCTGTCCGACAGTACTTTTCTCCTTATGGACAGAGGAAAAATCCCAGCTTCCGCTAGGAGGCAATCGACAGGGGTAGAACTTAAGAGGCCGAGGATCATTCTTGTACATTTGTTTTGTACTGTTTCTAATGTTTTCAACTTTGACGGGGCGGCGTTGCCGTAGAACACGCAGCCGTAATCAAGTATGGAGAGGACACACAGGGGCGGATACACAGATTTGACCGGCCCGGGGTACTGGAAAAATATCGGCACAATTGACATATACAGAGTGTAAAAAAACAAAAAACGACTGGACAGAGAAACCCCAGTGAAGGGGCATCTCATTTCTGATCGAAATGACCATTTGCACTTTTCCAAAATTCCGCTTTGTTTCCGATATATCCGCCATTTTTTTTTTATCAGATGAGCCCTTGGAAATTTGATTTTCAGACTATAATCACCAATACTTCCGGAATTATAATCCCTTGCTAATAAGCTCAAAAACGTTGTGGATGTCGTCTGATCTGTATAAAAATAGGCTCTTTAAATAGAAAATTGTGTGCTCTTTCCAATGGGCTCATCATTTTTAATATCGCAACAATTATAGCGTGTGCAACAAGCTATTTCTGGGGGGGGGGAAAAAAAACAAAACAAAAAAAAACAGAAAACGGCGGATATCTCGGAAACAAAGCGGAATTTCGGAAAAGTGCAAATGGTCAATTCGATCAGAAATGAGTTACACCTTCATTGTTTTTCTCTGTCAGGTCGCTTTTTGTACACCCTGCATACAGAGTGATTCAGAGGGAATGTGACGAACTTGCACTGGTGATTGTGGTGATAGGCGAAGTCTCCATTTTAGCCGCAAATTCGCGATTTTTCTCAATTTTTGCCGTGAGTTGACGATTTTTCTCAATTTTTAAATTAGCGCTTTTTGCTAGTTTGGCTGCAATTTTTCTCAATTTAACCCACAATTAGCAATTTATCATGATTATAACCTTTCATTAGCGTTTTTCCTCATTTTAGCCGGTAAAATTATAGATTTTTGTACATTTCACCCACGAATTAGAGTTTTTCCCCAATTTTCGTCGCGAATTACGTAAAGCTTTTGGCTGTGGGTTAAGCGATTTTTTCACTTTCTGGCACAAAGCTACCTTTAGAAGCCGCAAATTTGACGTTTTGTCCATTCAAATCGCAAATTAGCGTTTTTCCCCCACTTCGGCGCTTCTCAATTTTATCGGTGAATTAGCCACGAATTAACGATTTTTCGTCATTTAGCGGTGAATTAACGTTTTTTCTGAGTTTTAGCGGTGATTTCCTATTTTTCTTGATTTTAACCGCTAATGAGCCATTTTTTCTCAATTTCATTCACGAGTTAGCGCTTTTTCTGTACTTTATCCGCGGAAGCTTTAAGGAAACTTGAGCCGCGAAGTAGCGCTTTTTCTTACTTCTGTCCGTGAATTAGTAGCGTATCGAGACCGAGAGATAGTGGTGAGGGGGCCGGATCACCCCGGGCTGATGGGGCCCTAAAGTACGCGACACGAAATAAGGCGGGTGTGACTCATCGGCCCTCCCATGCCCTGTTGCCTTCCCGTGCGTTGTGAGTGGTGATGTGGGGTGGGGTTTTACGAACGCTCACCGGCTCACAGCTCTCCAAAGTGACAACGATGGGAGCGCAACGTTGCCAGCTATGGGTGTAGACTTGAGCTTTTCATCGCATCTTTGGGACTATAATGCGTAACGTTGGTTTTTTAGTCGATGAGTCACACCCGCCTTATTTCGTGTCGCGTACTTTAGAAATATACGTAATAGGCATGTATGTGGGCCTAAAAATGTAGATATTAAGGATCTATAATCATGTTTGTAGTTTGTAGGTACGTGAAAACAAGTTTTTGGTATGCAGTTGGACAGCGATATTGGCGCCTTTCGACGATTTTTCATCTATCCGACCCAGGATGAAGTGCTTGCAGGTGATCAGCAAAGAGTATTACTGAATAATCGATTTAGCCCGAAAAAGCGCTATTCTGAAGGCTCAATTTTAGAGAAAACGTAGCCTTCTACTGGTAACTTCAAGGCTAAAATAGAGAGAATTCGCTGCTCCCCAGTATTTTTTAGGTCCGTATGCGGATAAAGATGAGAAGGCGAAAGTTCCAACGCAGCAAAAAGTTGGGAAAAATCGATAGTATTTGTGGCCAAAACTGTTCAAAAGCCTTCATTCGCGGTATCTCGATGAAACACCCAAACCGAAATTGAGAAAAAATCACTGATTCACGGTGTGTAGGTGCCACCTTGTCTGAAATGAAGAAAAAACGCTAATTTGGTGTTGGTAAGATTGAGACGTGGCCCAGTTTTTCATTTTCTGCAAGCGCTAAGAGGCAAGAGAACCCGCTAAGGCTGTGCAATAGAAAAAAACACGCTAATTCGGGGCTAAAATTGATAAAAATGACAAATTTCCAACTGAAATTGCAAAAAATTGCCCATTCCGCGGATAAAAAGTGAAAAACCACTAATTCACAGCTATTTTCGAAAAATGCTAATTCACGACTGAAATTGAGAAGAATGGCTAATTAGCTGCTAGAATTGGGATATGCGCTAATCCACGGCAAAAATTGAGAAAAATAGCTAATTCGCTAATGAAATTGATAAAAAGCGCTATTTATTAGCGGCTAAACTTGGAACAATCCTATTTCGCGGAATTAATAAAAAACAACGATAATTTGCGGATAAAGTATACAAAAAACGTTCATTCACGGATTCAAATGAAAAAAAAATCGGCTAATTCACGGCTATATTCGAGAAAACGCCAATTCACGACTAAAATTTAGTAAAAATGCTGACTCGGGCTAAAATTCAGCAAAAGACAATAATCTGTTGCTTCTGAAGGCAACTTCGTGTCTAAACCTGAAAAACGCTCTAGTCCATAGCTAAAAGTTGAAAACAAAATTGTGTATGCGGGACAAAATAGTTCGTACACTGCTAATTTGAGAAAAATCGCTAATTTATTAGCGCTGCTGAAATTAACGAAAAACGCTATAGTTGCAGCCCAAAGTGCTAATTCACTGCTGAAAAGGTTAAAAAAAAGCTAATTTGCTGCAAAAATCGAGGAAAACTTCAATTCATGGCAAAAATTGAGGAAAATCGCTAACTTGGGTTAAAAACGCTACTTCACAGCTAAAATTTCGGAAAATCACATATTCGCGGACAAATTGTAGATGAAAAGCTCTGTAATTCACGGCCAAAATTGAAAAAACTTCAATTTCATAGTTTTGAAATATATCAAATGCGCTTCTTAGGTCATTTTTTGTCGCCCACCTTCCCCCCCCCCACCAGGCCCGGCTCGCCCCTCCTTAAAGCCGGCACTGATGGTTGATCTCAACCAAGTCGAAGAGAAAAACTACATACACCATTACCGAGAATAATTAATCTGCAGTTACCAGTTTTTTCAGGAGGGCTCGGTTCTGTCACGGAGTTGTGGGGGGGGGGGGAGCAGGCATCGGCCCTCCGGCCGCACTGGCCCTCCGGCCCTTCGGGCTCAGCCCGATCGCCCACCCCCTGTATCCGCCCCTGAGGACACACGATCTGTAAAACAACAAAGCAACATTGGGATCCGCACCCCAATGGTTGTTCGTCGTCATTCTTAGAATGTTGATATATTTTTCTGTACGATCCTTGACATAATTGATGTGGATATTCCAACGTAGACTTTTTTCGATTTTGAGCCCGAGAAACTGGACAGATTTTTTGACCTTAAATGTCAACCCTCCAAGAGTCACACTCGTACCAAGATTCTGATTACGTTTACGCGTGAACAGACAGGATTCCGATTTTGCTGAAGAAATGGTAAGACCATTTTCCCTACACCATAATCTCAGGGTACATACAGTCGCGTCAAGGCTATCCACACATCGATGATCATTCTTAGAGGATGAATAAAGGCACACATCATCCGCGTACTGAAGGATTCGCACGTTAGGCGAAAGAATAGTTCCAATGTCTGCGACATAAATAGCATACAGTAAGGGGCTCAGTATACCACCCTGAGGAAGTCCTTGCCTGTCACATCTAGGCCCAATGTACTGATTCAGTACTCTAAGGAAAATGTGTCTATCGGAGATGAGCGGGATGCATTTATCCGTAAAGGAAGCTGGAAGTCCTAATTTTAACATTTTCTCACGTAATACAGAAATAACGACATTATCGTACGCTACTTGGATGTCCAAAAAGAGACCCAGAGTAGAATTCCCGTTGGTAAACCCTATTTCTATATCTGAGATCAGACATGATAGACTGTGATACGTGGATTTTCCTTTTCGGAATCCGAACTGTGTGATTGGTAATTTCTCATACCTTTCTAGCCACCATTCTAAGCGATTTTTAATCATTCGTTCAAATGTCTTCAGAACACAGGACGATAGCGCGATAGGTCTGTAGGAATCGCTAATGTTGGGTGTTTTGTTAAGCTTGAGTATTGGGACTACTAAAAAGTTTTTCCAGGACGAGGGATAATTACCTGTTCCCCAAATATCATTAAGGATGCTAAGTAATCTGCGTTTGACTTCGATAGGGAGGTTATTTAGAACAGGGTAGGTAATCTGGTCCATTCCAGGGGCTGAGTTTACCTTGTTTGGCAATGCTTTCTGAAATTCATCAAGGGTAAACGAGGAAGTTAAAAAGTTTTCTTTGGGTGCTTTCTCGATATTCGCGTCTAGATTTGGAGGGACAAAATCAGGAGCCAATTTCGCTAAAAATTCTTCTATCCAAGGGCCAACTTGGACAGGTTGTGAGTTACAAGTTTTACGATTTTTAATTTTTTTAATTTGATTCCAAATGTCTTTGATAGGAGTGTTTTTACTTAATTTATTGCAATATTCTTCCCACGATTTCTTTCTTGCTTCTTTCATTATCTTTTTGGCTTTCGCTTCTTTGATACGGTAATTGTCAAAATTTTCTCGATTGGATACTCTCTTGTACCTATTGAACGCTACTTTTCTTTCTTCTTTTGCCTTTTGACATTCATTATTCCACCAAGGGTTTCCCGATTTTGAGTTTCGTTCTGTGCTCTTAAAAGTTGGAAATGTAGAGTCACAGCTTTCAATCAAAAGTTTATGAAAGTCGTCGTAAGTCATGTTAGGGTCCTGAATATCATCCATTTTAGACACCCAGAAATTATGAAACTTCGTCCAGTCAGCGTTCTTTGTATTCCATCTGAGGAAGTTTGTTGTATAATTAGGTGAGGAAGGCAATGTGTTGTTACCCGTTATTAAGATAGGAAGATGATCGGAGCCCATTGGATCCGATGTCACCCGCCACTCAAGACCCGACATGATATCGTGCGTGCACAAACTCGGGTCAATTGCTGACATTGACTTTCGATTCCCTGATCCAATGTACGTAAGGGAGCCGTCGTTCAAGAAAATCAAATTAGAATTTTGTAACGCGCTCATTAAACTCCTACCCTTCGCGTCTGTCCACAGGGAGCCGAAAGCCGTGTGGTGACAGTTGAAATCACCCAGCAGTAAAAGTGGTCTGGGAAAGCAACTGAAGAAATTATCCCAGTCTTGCGTTGAGACATTGTTTGTAGGGCTGTTATAAAGTGAGACGACAGTGATTTTACGGGAAGTGCTACCTCCGACTTTAATAGAGACGCTTATGTGCATTAGATGGGGAATATGAACTGGGGTAGGCAGTTCTTCATAAGCAATATTTTCTTTTAGAAGTATAGCTACTCCTGCGCGTCCATCCGATCTATCTTTTCTAAAAATGTTGAAACCTTTGTACGTATATTCTTTAGAAGGGTTGTACCACGTTTCCGAGAGAGCCACTAAGCCAATATTTTGACTGCTAATGAATTGTTCCAAGTCGCTTTTCTTATCAACGACTGACCGAGAGTTCCATTGCAGGATATTTAGTCGGTAAAAGAGCTTGTATTTTGTCTTTGATCAGTGTTTTAACGTTCGCGTCTGTTAAGTTTAGATCGTTCATCTACCTTAAATCCTGTACAATCACATATATATTATTATTGATCAATCCCCCTTGAACATTTTTAGGCATAACGTTCTGGCTTTCGACCTGAGGGAAATTATTTTTCAAAACAGCAGGGTGAGAGGGCGTAAAGTACCGCGTACGCTTAGTGTGCCGAGGATAGTTACTAGTCGAGGCAAAAACTCTACCTTCCACGCCTGCTTTGCTGTTTTGCAAACTTGGGAAAATGGTATTGTCCTCCAAGGAAGGTACATTAGTAAGCGCTGATACAAAAGAGCCGCTGCTCAGAAACTGTCGGGCCTCTGAGTATGAAATATTTTTTTCCGCCATCATTATATTAGTAGCCTTTTCTTTTTTGAAGGCAGGGCATATTGCTCTGTCAGATGAACAGTGTTTTTGTTTACAATTTGCGCATTTAAGTTCGGCACTTTTACAATCCTTGGATTCGTGCTCCTCACGGCATTTATCGCATATTTGTTTTCGTCTGCATTGGTCCGCGAAGTGACCGAAATAAAAGCATCGCTTGCATTGTATAACGTTAGAAATAAAAGGTTGAACCTCACATCGGGTGCTATAAATGTAGACGCACGAAGGTAGAGTTTGACCCCTAACTGTTAAGGGGGTGCTGCACGGGCCTCTGAGACGGGCACCCGTTTTTCTCAGTTGTTTTTAAACTTTTTTAACTTCTTTTTTTTTGTAAATTCATTAAAAAATAAGGACTATATGCATGCGTAACCGATTTTAATTATGTTAATTATTAAAAAAGTTATTTTTCTAATTTTGGTAATTTTCACTTTTTCCAAAATCGGTTACGCATGCATATAGTCCATATTTTTTAATGAATTAACAAAAAAAGAAAAGTAAAAAAAGTTGAAAAACGACTGAGAAAAACGGGTGCCCGATTAATTAATTCATTTAGGCGATTTTTCAATAAATAGTTCAAGAATTATCCGCAAAGACGCGCAGTGGATTAGAAATGGTAATGAAGGAACCCCCTGCTTGCCCCCTGCCATTCTGTCCACACGGTTTTGCTTCAAGTTTCGAACCTACCCCTTGCCGTCCCATCACCACTGCTCAGACCGCTCGAATCGTCTTGAGGTTTTCAAGGTCTCGCAACGTTTTTTTTCCTACCCTTCGTCCGTACCCTTCAATATCTTTTCACTTCAGTGAAATAGATTCGACTTCCTCCTTCGACTTCATCCTTGTAAGTTTCAAGATGTCTAGATTCGATTTCTGGAATGTCCGTACGCCCGTCTGGGCCATACCTTGCCCTAGGATTGACTTTATTTGACTTTAGTTGACTTTATTTGGGATCTAGTTGGTCCTAACACAGTGGCGGATCCTTGGAATCGCAGTCACTCGCGCAAAAAATCATCAAAACCACCTCCCAAAGGGGTGGTCATGGTCATCTTCTCAAATTTCAGGGTAATTTTCTCAAAAGTACTGGTCTGACATGGCACAGACGTAATTCATGAATCTCCCGAACCGTACTTGACAGTTCTCTGTTTCTATGCAATACTTCTATACATGCAGTTCCAGCCAGACACGCAACAGAGTAGTCACCAGGGCCTTAGGGTGACCAGACGTCCACTTTTCCGAGACATGTCCTACATTTTAGTGCGTTTGGGCTCATTTTTCAGATGTCACGGAAATGGTCAACATTTTCCTCTTTTTTTGCCCTCCTTTTCGGTCCTGAACATCTAACGTCCGATTGTCAAGTAGGTCTAGCCCACAACATAGTACACGTCCACCTTTGAATCAAGTCACGGCGCCGGATCCAGGCATCTTATATCCAGTAGGAGGTTATTACAAACGGACAGTCTCACGAAATTGCTCTTTAAATTGAGCAAACATTGTGGAAATGATTAAGCGTGATGTGATATATCCGTGAAGTTGCTCTTTTTTAGGGAGTCAATCCAAATTATATTTTTGAAAGAGACGAACCAAAAGATTTATTTTTTTAAGGGAAACGAAGACGAAATTTAGTTCATGAACTAGCCAAATCAGTGGAATTTTGCGCGAAATTTTGACACCAAAAGACGCAAACGTTTTTTTTTTTATGCAGAATTTTTGAAGAACCAAAACACTTTTAGACCAAACGTTTTTGACCAAGACGTCTTTGTGAATGAGTCAACCCCGTGAGATTGAATTTTTGTGTTAGTCGACCCCGCAAAATTGGCTTTATAGGGAGTAAAACCTGTGAATGAAGTTTTTTGAGTGGCTAAAATCCGCGAAATTGGGTTCTCTTAGTTCAATAATCCACATAGTTTGGCTTTGAAATGACCAAACCCGCTAAATTTTGTTTTTTACGCGACCAAGATCCATGAAATTGCTCTTCAAAATGAGCTGGCACCCTGGAACTTTTGATGTTAAGCGTTTGAAATTCGAGAAGTTAGCCTTTTTATAAGGACAAATCCCCGCGAAGTTGGTTTTTCTGACCTTTAAACATTTTATTTTTATTTTTGAAAGACCTAAACCAGTCGCATTGCGTTTTTGAAGAGCTATAATAATAAAAATAGCTATTGAAATAGCCATACATAGGTGGATCCAGCCATCCTGTACGGAGGGCGCGGTTTTTCACACGAAATCCATGTTGTGGGGGGGGGGGGGTTATTGGTGGAACTCGATTGAATGACAAATGTTATCGTAAAGCACAGCAACGAATTTTATTATGATTCTCATGAACACTGCGAGATTAAAAACCCTGCTCCTCTCCCAACCTTCAGAACTAACTACAACCAATTACTTCGCAGTCTCCTTTAATCGTCGAACTGAGTTGTGTTACTTGCAGTAGAAGGTTTCTGTTGCTGATGAGGGGTCACAGTTGTGCCCGAAATGCATTCGACGATTAAAGGAGACTGCAAAGTAATTTGTTGTAGTTAGTTCTGAAGGTTGGGAGAGGAGCATTCACAGAGGGACAACCGATATTAGGAGGTGGATTCCATTAAAAACCCTGTTCACACGATGCAATGTTTGAAGCTATATTGCATGCTGGTTTCAAAAACATCCGGTCACTACCAAGGAACATTATGTTTTTAAAAAATTAGCATGCAATATAGCTTCAAACATTGCATCGTGTGAACAAGGCTTAAATCACAAAAAATCAAGATAGCGCAAATTCCAAATTGGTTGAGATTTTTGCAAAGCGCTGCAAAATTTCTTCGGTTTCGAGAGAAATGCTTCTATTCACGTAAATCAAAGAAAGGTGGTTTTTGCTGAAGCACACTGAGCAGAAAAGGTTGTCACAGGATTTCAGAATTCTAGCGACAGTCACAGTGATTTAACGTTTCTACTGCCAAATCTGCGGTATTTTCTGTTTGTTCTCAATCCGAAAAAGTTGTCAATTTCTCCTGCTACAAAAACAACTGTCCAAAAAATCTCCGCTGAAACAGATTTTCAGGGCCCAATTGTGTCTCAATGGATGGAATTTGATTTATTAAACCTCAATAGGTAATGAGTTCAACAATGCTTTTTTTTCTTCAAAGATTGTTTTAAACTCCAGGGGGGTGATTCTGTAACTTGCAAAATTTACGTGTCGTAACTGGGAAGGAGAGGGAGAGGATGTACCCCGTTGCCTTGGTTTTTCCACTCATTTGTTAAGAATTTATTAATTTTTCTTCGAGAACACACATTCTCGCATGAAAATTCCGCAGTTTAATTCACTAGGTATCGTAAAAACCATGTCAACGAGGTACCTCCCCTCGCCCTTCTTCCATTTTACGACACGTAAATTTTGCAAGTTAAGGCCTATTTACACGTACCGAGTGCTCGGCCGAGACAGTGCACTCGGCCGAGTAAAACCCATGTGTAAAAGGCCGAATTACACGTACCGAGTGCACGGCCGAGACAGTGCACTCGGCCGAGTAAAACCTATGTGTAATCACCACAGACAGTACTCGGCCGAGTGAATAACATGTGATTTTGTCTCTGCCCGGTCTCGGCCCAGTACTCGGCCTAGCCACTCGGCCGAGCTACTCGGTTGGTGTAATTAGGCCTTTACAGAATCACCCCCCAGATTCGAGTTTATTTTAACGGTCTCAAGCAAATTTATAGAGTTTCCCAGGTTCTTTTTTTCTGTCCTACGGCTACCGCATCCCCCCACCCCCTTGTATCCGCCATTGTAGCCATAGCCATCAAATTGGGTTACATAAGTGTCAAATCTGCAAAATATAGAGGCCAACCCGGGCAAAGACTTTTTTGAATGACCAAAACCCGTGAAACAGCATTTCTCAACGAGTCAGCTCCCGCGAAATTGGCTTTTGGAAAGAATAAGATCAGCGATATTTTGATCTGTGATTGTCTAAAACCAAAAAAATCAAACCCACGTTTATTTCACTCGCATATCGTAAACGAGTGTGGGAGGAGGAGGGAGTAGCCAGAGTATATATTACATGCCTCCTATTTTTGTGTGGTTAAAGCTTTAAAGTGATTTAGAACGTCGCTGGGATTCAGGAAGCTGTCGATTACGTAGACACCGTGGACCGTGTGCGGCTCCCTATCCAAACGTAAAAAAACGGCTAAAGAATAAAGTGATCCTACGAAGAAGTTATGGCAGACGAAGTTGCAGTTTTAATCAGCTTCAATTTAAGTTAAAATGTCGGGCTTCTTGAATTGAAATTCCAGATTTCTCTTATATTTTCGTTTTTCAAGATAACTAACGAACTACTTTTGAATTTGTATTGTGCCCTTCCCCCCCTCGGATGCTCATCGGTCATACCACCCGAAAACGACTCTTTCCAAACATCTGTGGAGGAAAATTGATCAGGTACTTTTTTCTCCGCGGTACACGCGAGAAATCCCGCGCGGGACGGGCCTTTTTATTTCCCGTCCCGTTAAGTCCCTGCAGGAGTTATATCACTTTTTGTGTAGCCGGCTTTCAGGTTTCGCCATCAAAACGAACGTCATTAAATCGAGTTTCAAAAGCTTAGGGTGCGAGACGTACGCCAAGTAAGGCCTCAAATGTAACTGAAGGAGTGAGTCAGAGAGAAAAATAGTCGATCGTGGTGGATAGTCACTCCAAGAAAATGAGGTCCCTGAAACTCATTTTTCGCCAAAACACTTTCTGTGAGTGACTATCAACCACGATCGACCATTTTTCTACTAATAATAACACTCATTGATGACTGTCAAACTGATGTACCAGCTTGGAAAAATGAAACAATTTCGTGAAGCTGATTCTGTCGCATTGATCAACTTCGGCGATCATTACCAGTCCCCCCCCCCCCTTTGGACCTCTTATATGCCTGTATTTACGAACATTCCTTTGAAATGAAGGGAACCCCAAGGCAGTAGCCTAGCGTGACGACGCAGTTGAAAACAAACTATGGCTTTTTAAGATTTAAAGCACCTTTGAAACTAATCTGAAAAAAAAAAAAAAAAAAAAACACCCAATTTGATATATCTGAAGGCAACTTCACCGACAAAACAGCTAGAGAAAATACGCTAACCCCAAGTTTCTATAGACGGACAAAATGTAGAAGGCGTTCTAATGTGCCTTTTTTGTACCAGTGTTCTACTTGGGTTGGGGCAAGTACGCGGCAAAAATTTGGAAAAAGCGCTAATACATTCGCGGCTGAAATAGGGAAAAAGCTCCAACCAAGAAAATAAGAATGATGGCAAAATAATAACATGGAAGTAGTGAACAAAAAAAAAATGCATGGCTAAAATTGAGAAAACCACGATTTATATGGCCATAATTGGAAAAAAAGCGCTATAATTCGCAGCTATAAAATTGACACTCTTCAGGAGGTTGATTCGGTGAAGGATTTTGGGAGTTATCTTCAGTAATGGGTGTACTTTTGACCACCACTACTCATACATTATCAATACAGCGTACAGACACTTGGGGTTTAATAAAACCCGGTTTATACAGGAGGATGCGCATAAGTGTGACAAAAAAAATTGGGTAAAAGTAGATCTCATTTGCGATCGAAAACACCCCATAAGCCATGGTCCGAAAATCAAAACCCTTAGAGATATGATTTTTCTAGCATATTTATAGGATAACATCATTTTCCTTGACTAAATGCGAGTAACTCGCTTCCCAGCTGACATTCTGCAACTTTTGACAATGGATTCGGGAAGAGAACCCTCTTTCCTGTAAGGACTATCTATTTTCGTCAAAAAATAACTATTTCTGTGGCCTCGGCAGCTCCTAAAATTTGTGCGAAATGGAGATTTTTTTAAATTTTGCAATAAATGTGAACCACCACTTGCCCACACTAAATCTGTGCCTGTCGACTTCCCATGGATCGGAAAAACGTCTTCAATGTGTCCTTTTCAAAAATACTCATAAGTATTTTTCGGCAGAAATGACAATTTTTTAGAAAAAAGAGAGATTTTTCTATTCAAAATCACTTGTTTTGATATGTAAATTCAAGCAATCCTTGCGAATTTCAACATGATAAAAATAATTGAAACCTCATCTGAAGCGGAACTGAATGTGAACGCTCACCTAAGCATCAAAATATATCGCTCCGGTAGCTGGCTGTCGTCGCTGTCGAACAAAGTGTATTTCACTACTACAAATTTCAGTAAATTAGGGATTACTTGGGAGAAATTGTTAAGTAAAAGTAGATAGTCACACCAGGTGGTAATTTTTGTCGCATAATCGCAAATTAACTGAAAACGTCGAACTTCGTAGAAGTGAAATGCACTTTATTCGACAGCCAGTTGCCGGAGCGATATTTTTTTTTTACTCTGGTAGAATTTCACAGTCAGTTACACTGCTACATTCAATGGACCACTTCGGGTGAGGTTTTCATGATGCTGAGCATATTGAATTTCGCAAGAATTGCTTGAATTTTGCAGGTAAAAACAATCGTTTTTGAATAGAAAACCCACTCTTTTTTCTAAAAAGATTAACCAAACTCATTTTCCGTTAGGTATTACCATTACCAATTCGTTGATATCACAGGTTGGGGAAAAATGGAAAAATGAACGCGAAATAATTATTCAATAGACGACGAAAACAAGCGAATATGCGTTGAGATGAGAAGGAGAAACACAACGATGACAGAGAATAGTCAAGCAAGCAGTAGGCAAGGCAATGAGTTGGGCGTTTGGACTGTGAGGGGAGGGAAATATAACTCCTTCACCCTTCTTTCTCTACTGAGCGGGAATATCTATGTAAAAAACAAGAACTCTTCCCTCTCACTCCTACGCGCCTTTCACGGTTCTACATTACCGAACGTTTCACTGTACACCGCAGTCAGCGCCACGGTCAATTCCCAATTCTCTTTTCGCTTCAGCACCCCCTTAAAAGAATAGATTGAGTGGGAATAAACTTATTTTGTTTTGTTCTTTTGTTTCATTGTCATGTATTCTTCTGTTCATTCTTTTAATATCCAACACCTCATAATTGCAAAAAGTCATACTAAGCGCATTTTTAATTTCTTCTTCAGATAGTTGAGTATCAACTCCCCTGATTACCCCTCGTCTGATTAACAAATGCCTAGGAATGTGAGTGGCAAAACCTTTTCCTTTCAACAAGTCGGAAGCCAGAACCTTATTTGCAGAGGTTGCGTTATTAAACTCTACACTAATCCTGTTACGACCAACTCTCTTTATCAACGTAATGTTTTTTGACACATCAATCAAACTTGAGTGAATTATCTTTCCCACAGCCATAGGATGTAGTCTAGCTACACCATTTTTATCTTGATCTGATTCATTCAAAATGCTTTCTACAAGTACTTGGAATGGGCCTGGGTCGGACGACTGAAAACTGAGTGGTGGTGCAGATCTGTTGCCGGTATTATTGCCAGTATTTTCGATACTTTCATTCACCGTGTGATTCTTGTCAGGTGGGGCCTTGTCAGGAGGGACTTTGCTCGATACGCACTCCCCATCTACTTCCATAATTATACTATTTCTTAAACTTACTGAATAATATTTCAAAAATTCTGGAAAAAAAAAAAAATAAAAATAAAGTAAATAAAATTATCTTAGAAATTTCCTGAAAAGGAGGAATTATCGCTGAAAACGTTCGTTGAGGAGACACTTACTCGACGAAAGTTCGAACGCGACTGAGTAACGTACTAATAACGTACGAAACGTACGAATAACGTACTAATAATCCCTAATTAACTTATAACTCTGTTCGCCAGCAAGCTGCCGGAGCGATATCTTTTGATGCTTTGGCATTCACCCTCATTACCATTAAAGGAGCTTCGTCCTGCACTACCATCAAAAATCCGCAATGCTCCACTGCGCTCCCGAACAATGTTAACGGGTTGCAGCACTTCCTCCAAGCTACAATCTGCCCCCCCCCCCCCGTAAAAAGGGTTTGTTCATCTCTCTCGCCTGCATCCTGAAACTAGCACTACCGATTTTGCGGACGTACTCTCTACCATTGCCTTGAGTCAAGAAGCGGGTATTTTCAAACTGCATACGAAACACGATTCCTACTCTTCTTTCCGCATCATTGTAGATGAGAAGGATTTTTGAGAAGGTCTTAGGTCTCCGATCCGAATTTATGGCCTCATGGGTGTCTCTCCTCGCGGAATCTTGGTCCATTTCACCTCTGAAGTTGCCTTCGCAGCCGACAGCCGATGCACCACTGAGTTCGCATGAATGACTATCAAATAAAACCGTAAGCCAGTGTACCTCAAACTTGACCTTAATTCATTCCAACATGCGAAGCCTTTCGAACAAATTACGTGAACTTGAAGGGTTTACTCTTGCAAGATCCGACGTATCTGTATTTTGTCTTATGGAACACTGGCTCAGGGATGATGCTGTAAATTTACCAGAGGGAGGGTCAGCAACGAAACGTGACCTGTGTAAAAGAGACATATAGTGGTCTCGCATTCTTCCAAGATCTGAAGTAAACCACTTATGTCGAGACTGCTGTTTAGCTGTAATTAAAGTGCAAGGGCAAGCCGCGTCGCTAATCCTAATAAAAACATCGATAAACAGTTGAGCCGCTTCGTTGGAGGAAACCAGACTGTAAATGGGAAACCAAAGTCCAGGCTGTTGCAGGAGAGACCGTAGATGCAGAAGATTCCGATCATGAGACTGACGTCTTTGACCGGGAGGTGTCCTACCGTGCAATTGAGGCTACGGGCTGCGAAACACGATTTCTTGGGCGAAATGATCAGAAAAAGTATGTTCACACCTTTTTACGGCGAGCCAGTTGTTGTGGATATTTGTTATCACGTTGTCCAAAATGGAACTCTTTCCAGTCGCACTGACCCTCGTGCATACGGAGACCGTTACTCTAAAATCAAAGCTATTGATCAACGCGTGGAAATCCAAGCACCCTCCGTCCTCAAGATTCTCAAAGTGGATGTTGAAGTCACCGAGGATGACAGTAGGAGCGTTAAAATTCGTTAAAGCGGAGAGGAATTCGGCGAAAATGCTCATAAACTGGCGAAAAGGAGAAGCCGGCGGTCGGCTCTGGATTCAAAACAAGAGTTTGCAGAGATTTCCAATGCAAGCTATCAGCAGAGAGTTATTTTAATCGATAGAGACTGGTAGATAGAAGGTTGGACTTCAGGAAAATAGCCGATCTACCATTCTTAGTTGAGGTTCATCAAAAACTGGAGGCGCAATAGATGCCCTCGAGGGTCGGATTCGAGAGTCCTTTGTCTCAGCGAGGAAGGAGTATCGATCCTCTTTGAAAGCCGCCAAGATCAGCTTCAACGACAATCTTATTGAGCCTTCAGCCAATAGGACAAAATCAGCTTGGAAAGTGGTACAATCTGAGATAAAAAACCCAATCCTCGGCACACCTCGCGTCTGCCCTGGAGGGGAGAAGCTCACCGCCGACGGATTCAACAAGTTTTTTATTAAGGCAGCAGCTGATTGCATTGACAAATTTCAAAAAATCTCAGTTTCATTTTAAGGACTTCATGCCGCCCGTAAAGTGTGGATTCGGTTTCACGGAGGTCACTGTGCAAGAAGTTTTCGAAACTATGAAGACTTTGAAGAGGGTTCATTCCCATGACTTTTATGGGTTGACAGGAGAAATGATGCTGTCTTGCGCAGATATCGTGGCTGAGCCTCTGTCGCACCTATTCAATTCCTTTCTTCGCGATGGCGCCTTTCCGGATGTTCTCAAGATTTCAAGAGTAGTTCCGATTCACAAAAACGGCTCGGCGGAGTACTCTAATTATCGGGCCATTTCAGTCATTCCAATTTTCACCAAGGTTTTCGAAGCCCTCCTCGCAAAGCAACTAGTCCAGTACTTCGAAAGTAACAATTTATTCAGTGAATCTCAATTCGGTTTCCGGTCGGGTAGATCCACAACCAAGGCCACGACTTCCATCCTTCAAGAATGCTTGAAGAGTCTCGAGCGCCAGGACGTGACTGCACTTTGGCTGTTTGACTTGACCAAAGCGTTCGATTCTTTCGATCCTGAAATTCTCTCCTCCAAACTTTCACATTACGGGTTGGACTATGCAGCGGCATAAATCGTTGATTATGGGATGGAGGCAATGTGTCTTTTTCAACGGCCTCGTTTCCACCCTGGAATCAAATCTTGATTTGGGAGTGAAACAGGGGTCAATCATTGGACCACTCCTGTTTCTAATCTTTATTAACGACCTTCCGAACCTCTTCCTTGATCCGCATTCGTTTGCCTGGCTCTATGCAGATGACGTCACCCTTCTGTGCTCTGCTCCGTCCTTAGGCATGTTGCAGGATTCGGTCAAATTATCGACTAGTAAACTCCAAGACTGGTGCTCGGCAAACCGTTTGGTAATCAACTTGGATAAAACTCAAGACCTGTTTTATTTTATTTCAGCTCTCAGGTTCCTCACAAAGTGCTTGTCCACTGGTAAAAATCCTCGGTATTTGGTTCGGCGCTCGTGTTTCCTGGTTTCTTCTTGTAAATAGCCTCGCCTCCTCTTCAGCTCGAGACAATTACGTTTTGCGTCGGCTTTCGAAATCGGTGACGCAGGCAGTCATCAAAACAGTTTACTTTGCTTGCTTTCATTCCCTAATATCCTATGGTATCCCGTTGTGGGGAAACTCGCCGCATGCCCGTCGTATTTTGCGCCTTCAAAAGATGGCCGTCAGAATTTGCTGTGGTGCCCGTCCAGGAGGGAGGCGCTGGGTGCTTACCGTACCTGGCACCTACTATCCTGGAGCTTCTAACTTTTGTCAATGACAATCAACTTGAAATCCCACTCGTTTCATCGGGTCATGGCTATCAGACTCGAGGCGCCGACAACCTGGTAGTGCCCAGACTTCGCCTTGCCACCACTCGAAACATACTGTCCACGAGCCGCTGATTCAGGTCTTTCCCAGCAAAGCATTTTCGTACGGAGCTGGAGGAACAACTTCTCGATTTAGCACCGTATTCGATTTTCGATTTCGAAAACATTATAGTAGGTGCCTATTTAATGTTTTACGTCCCCAATTTTTGTATTTTTATGACGTTGTTATACATTTTATAATGTGTTGGCAAAAATAAAGTTATGTTATGTTATTCAGTTCCATTCAAAGGACCACTTCACATGAGGCTTTAATGATTTTTAGCATGTTGAAAATCGCAAGGATCGTTTGAATAATTTTGCTGGTCAAACCACTGAAGAGTAAAGCACTCTTTTTTCACAAAAATGGTCATTTCTGCCAAAAAAATCGCTTATTACTTTTTTAATGAGCTCATTGGTAATTTTCATGAGTTTCCACCAAAATGTCCCCATAGAAACTTCAGAAGGACCGTAAACCTGAGTTTTTCCCCTCTTTAACTCGAAAAGTACGCGTTCCGGAAAACTGTGGGTTTTCCTATAGCGGCGCAAATCGCTTAGCGAGCGCAGCGTGTTTTACATTTATTCCTAGTAACTACGTGTTTACTTTTCGACTGGGAACAATTTAAATAACGCTGCGCGGAGTGTTTTGCGCTGATAGGAAAATCCGGCCAAAAACGTTGAAGCGCTAAATTTTCATTTAGAATTCAAACAACCCTCTACATTTATGGACCAGCTGAAGATACATTTCTAAACACGTAAAAATTCTGCACGATCTCATACATGAAGACTCACTCTATGAAAAGGTGAGGCTAAGAAATTGGAATTCCTGGGTAGGGGTAGCCTTTGTATATCAGAGAATCGACAAATAAGCTTGCCAACCACCGCTTGTTCTTAGGAAATCGTCGTGATACTCTCTCTATATTTCTTGAAAAATCAACTTTTCTGAAATCCTGGGGGGGGGGGGTAGTTACCCCCTCCCCACTTATGGATCCGCCACTGGTTTCCGTGCATACGGGTCGCCCGTCCTGGGCCGTGCAGAAAGTATAGAAACCTCTTCATTGAATGTTGGGAGTAAACTTGCGTTTTAAATTATTATTGTAGCACAGGTTTTCGAAATTAGTACCTACCTTTTAGGGTCCTTTTGAGGATCCCAAAGGACCATAGGACATAAACAGTCTACTGTATGATAATTTCGTTGTCTCTAATCTTTCGATACTAAGCACCAGCATCACAGTGAGATCTTGAGGACCAGGATACATTGAAAGATCACGCGAATAAAATTTCATTCACTCTGTTAAGCCGGCCACTCACGTGCAGTTTGAACTGTCAGTTTGGACTGTTCAGTTAAGTCTCCCACACACTTACAGTTCAATTCTTCAGTTAACATAATGGATTCGAATGAGCAGGTTCGCGATGCAGTTCAAACTGCACGTGAGTGGCGGGCTTTGGTTTGAAGAATATTTTAAATGCAGAATTGGATCGATCGTGAACTATGTCATTCTGCTAGAACAACTAGAGTGTCTATTTCTTTCCACGGGTAATCATTAAAAAAAAAAAAAACTCCAGCGACAATTTCAATGGACATCTTTATGGTAAAAAGCTATATTTACGTGCGGCACGCGCCCGTGACTTTTTCGATTTCGCTATTTATAAGTTTATTACATTGACACACTTATTTTTTCGAGACCCTTTTCAGTTGTGCAGACAGAGAATAAAAATACAAAATGTGTTACAAGAAGAAATAAGTTTCCTCTCTATTCTATGCCTCGTTCAAAATTCAAGATTTCGAGCATTTTATAGCGTGGAAATTGGTTTGAGAGATGGGCATTTCCAGGGGTGCCCGATGTCACTTTCAGCAGGAGCAATTTGGGTCTATTTCAAAGGTTTAATTTTACGTGACCACCGTGTTCTTTGACGTGAAGAGTGCTTTCGACAGAGTATTTCGAGAAAGCGTAGTTGTACAGTTGGAACGGTGGGGCTTCAAGGGAAATCTTCCCTGCGCTGTAAAGAGTTTCCTGGAGTGTCGTACTTTTGTGGTGAGAGTGGGCGGCGGATACTCTTCTGAACGTGTACAGGAGAATGGCATACCGCAAAGGCTCAGTGTTAAGCGTGACCGTTGTTCCTGATAGCAAGAAATCAGTTATGTAGGAACCTCCCAAGGCGTTTTTCAAGTATCCATGTACGCCGATGATCTGGCTATATTTTTTCGACACTCACTTGAGTCTACGAGCACCAGAGTAATGCAAATAGCTATAGATCAACTTGTAGAAAATGCCGCATTCTGTGGGTTAGGGTTTTCGGAGGAGAAGACAGTCGCAGTCCACTTTTGCAGACTGAGGACTCCCCATGATGCTCTCCCTCTGTTTATTCAGAGAAACGAGATCAGATACAAGGAGGAACACAAGTTTCTTGGTTTGTATTTTGATAGGCAGCTGAGGTGGAAAAGGCACATACAAGAAACTGTAATTAAATGCTACAAGTCAATGCGGGTGCTAAAAGTCATCTCAAACCATAAATGGGGAGCAGACAGAAATATCTTAATAAAAATGTTTAATAGTCTCATCAGGGCAAAGATGGACTACGGATCAATTGTTTACGGATCGGCAAGGAAAACATGGCTCCTGCTCTTGGATAGGGTGTACCATTTGGGACTACGAGTTGCTGTTGGAGCTTTCCGAACGACACCTACTTATGACCTGTTCGTTCTCTCCTCAAATTATCCTCAATCCACCACCACATTATTAATTATATACCTAATTATCCCACAGCCACCAGTTTAGCACTATTTAGAGCCACTATGGAAAGATATCAAGGATATCAATGCATATATGTATACTGACGGATCAAGAATGGCTGCAGGGGTAGGATTTGCCTGTTGGGTGTCGGATAGCATATCGTATTCCAACACACTGCCAGCCTGTGCCTCCGTATACACAGCGGAACTTTATGGAATTTATCATGCCCTACTATAATAGCACAAATAAGTCCTGGAACAAAGTACTGATAGTGAGTGACTCACTAAGTTCACTTTTGGCTCTAAGAAATAAGTTCTCGTCGAATGATTTGGTTGTCAAAATACTGCAAACCCTTTTGCAACTAAAAGAACAAGAAAAGGATATACGGTTCTTGTGGGTACCCAGTCATATGGGTATACCTGGAAATGAGCAGGTTGACCGACTTGCCGGCCACGCTGCAGAGATGGGAAACAATGGTTTTGGAAAACCAGTCAGAATTGAAGATGGTAAATGGTGGATAAAAAAAGAACTTTGGGACAAATTTCTTCTTGAAGATCGGCACAACTTTACTCATCTTGAAGGAAGACGGAAAGTCCCCCTGAGCCAGACAGAGATTCATCACGAATGTCACCGGAGTCACAATTTGAGGTAACAACGATTTAAGGACACAACGTCTTTCTCCTATAAAGGCCTGAAAGCAGAGAGAGAACCGTTTTCTGGTTCATTCGAAAACTTGACGCCCGGCCACGCAAGCCTTCTCATTAGACAAGTGATGTATGTTCTCCAGGACCCGCTCAACGACAGTTGAAAGGAATTCGCTAAAATCACGACAGTCCAGGGTGAAAGCCATAGATACGCTGGACCTATGGGAAACTAGTCCTTCCCTTCGCAAAACTTCCCAAGTTGCCTTTGTGGGGCATATGACACTGGAGATATGACTCGCGTTATATTCCAGGCGCGCCAAGCGCAACCTTTCCTTATAGGTTTTGTGAACCTCCCTGTAAGCGGCGACATGCTCAGCCGATTTACTGAACTTCTGAAGGGCATAGAGGCGAAGCACCTCGCTCGTTGTACCATTCGCAGGGTCTCAGTCTACCATTCGAGCTGCTGGAGCAGGACTTTAGTGGAAAGCAAACGTCGCGGAAGTAAATGACAACACTCAAGAAGTAGTCAATGACGACGTTGGGATCTGTCATGTTGTACAACGCCGACCAGTCAAACCTTGAAACATTCCAGGCAAAGTATCCGACATTGTCAGCCGAGAACGACCGCCTCATCAGATCTAGGGGTGTCCAATATCACTCTCGAGAGTAATTTGGGCCCACTTGGAACTCTTTATAGCCACGTGAGAATTTTATGCCCTTTTCAAGCCACACCCAAATAGTTGAGGGAAAAAATTTTTTTCTGAGCCGTGCTCCTAACTCATCATGTTCTGCTAATAAAACATACCGAAAATCGCCTCAAAAAACGAGAAAAGACTGTTGGGTAGTATTGATACACTACCGTAAGTTTTTGACGTGAAACGACTTTTTTAGTTTTTTTCGCGCTACCTGCTTCGTAAGTTGCCCATTACGATAACATAATAACTCCAGTAAGTTGAATTTTCATAACCTGGTGCTTTATAGCTTCAGTTTTTGAAAACTGTACAGAAAAGGTTTGAAACTGACATGAAATAGTAGATTACATTACAAGATTAGTAAGTGGTGCTTGGTGCATTACCTGCGAGTTTTTTGTTTGGCGGACGAGGCTTGCCGAGGTAATACCGCTTAATAGAGGTGAGGTGTGATTTCACTGTCGGTGATTTTGTCACTGTGACTACTCCGTCACTGTTGGCTCCGGTGACGACCACATTGAAATCACCGTTCCGAACATCTAACGGTGACATTCCTTTTCACTTATAATCACCTCTTCATTCGTCACTTCTATCGCTTCACTGCGCTAGAGTCTCTTGCAGGTTACCACCACTTTACCAGTTCTACTATTGGCCTCTGAAAGCAAAGTGCCTGACATCTGGTGTTATCAATGTAAAGCATTGATGGAGAGGTTCATGATTATTTTATAACAGGAATCGCTGAGAAACAATAAAGTTTGTTAGTGCATTTTATTGAATTTGTATTCAACAACCCGCTGGAATATACAGTATTGGCCGCTTAAAATGTAAGTATTTTAGATTCAATAAGCGTTTCATTGAACCTGAGGGTGCCGTACCAGGAATAATTGCGTTCTGAGATAGTACAGTACCCAGATAGCAAGGAAATATTACCCGAATATTCCTTGATTATCTTTTTGGAATTTACCTTTTTTCCAAGAATATTCGTGGAAGATATTGGTTTTTTTGCGAATATTGTATGGAGGTCCAGACGGGACAGGTTGTATATAATCCGTGAATGTTCCAACGGAATATTCTACTAGAAGATTCGTGGAATATATTCAGAACGATAAGTTTGAACGTTCAAAGAATGTTTTTTTAGAATCGCTCCAGAATATTCAGATATATAGTGTCGGGTACGAATATTGTAAGGAGGTCCAAACGGGACATGTTGTATATATTCCGTGAATGTTCCAAAAGAATATTCGCACGGAACAGAATTAAATTACTTTATTTTCAATTTATGATGCATACAATTTGGAAACGAATGAAAAAATACTGACACTACAAGAGAAAACACGCTGAGAAACAACTACACACAAACAGAACGCCAAGAAAATAATACGACGCGGCGATGGGACATAGACGACGCGGGCCTGAAAACAAAATCCCACAATTATCGTACAATCCTAAATACACACTTTACTTCAGTATATTACATGTAGCTACTGGCTCGATCACCGAAAATTGGTCGCTGAGAAAATTTGACAGGCAGAAAAATAAATATCGAAGTAGGACCAATTAATTGACGAATTAGTCGTGAAACTTGCACCTGCAAATTATATTAAACAAACATGTACAATCAGATTTAAAGGATAACAAGCGAATTGTCGCCTTACCTACAAATCAAATGATGTGACGTTTTCCAATTTTAGGCGTGCCTGAAGAAAATTCGAGAAGAAAAACGCGAGAAAAACTAGATGGGCTCGAGCCACGTTGATTTGTGCTTGTAGAAAGAACGAAAGAACCAGAAAGTTAAGGAGTTCCCGCGTCTGTCGTAGAGAGGAGAGCAAAATGGACGAATCGGAGAGTCGAAGACCTCCCACCACTAAACCCACTGACACGAACTTTACCGATCAGCACCACACAAGCACACATCATAATAAGAACAGGGTACGAACTTTTAATGTTTGAGTGTGGATATGGATCGAGTGGGTGTGAGATGGATGGTGAAACGGAAACCTTTGCATTTTTTTTTTTTCAAGAAACGAAACCGATGACGCTGGTCCGTCCAATAACCTTATAGACTTATTAAATAATAAATCCTAATATTCTGTTACTATATGATTCGATTATCCATAGGTGGGTTCAAAAGGATTATGCCTGGAACATTCGTAGCGGAACATGATCATCTTGTTTCGAATAGTAATAATAATAATGCGCTTGAAGCCATGAGCGGAGGCTGACAGACGCAGAACACAGAATATAGAATGTAATTGAAATGCCTACTTGCGTGAAGGCTTATGGCCTCAGTAGTCAATGCCTAAAAAAAAAAAAAAAAAAAAAAAAAAATAATAATAATAATAATAATAATAATAATAAAAAGTATCATAACCCACATGTGCGATTATCAGGGCGAGACCAATAGTGTATTTTTTTAATGAAATGCACTAAAACAAAGTGAAACTGAACCTCAGCATTTATTTCGGATTTCTAATTTCAAATAAAAACCGAAACGGCTTAATGCAGGCATCAATCTCACGACAAAAATTACGGAGATCGATGGATGTAACATTTAATTCTTAGAAACTGCTAAAAGAACATTCCTAGGTTAATTATTCCAAATAAGATAATCATGTTCCGCTACGAATGTTCCAGGCATAATCCTTTTGAACCCACCTAAGGATAATCGAATCATTTAGTATCAGAATATTCTAGGAAAACTTATATAGTATAAGAATAATCTCATGTTGTTCAGATTATTCACATTCGAAATCGAAGAATGTGGGAACATTCCTAGGATATTGCTTGCTATCTGGGTATTAGTCTATCAACACGCCAAATGGTGAATCTTAAGCCGGCTCCACACATGCGGTATTTACCAAATAACGAGCAAAATATTTTTCAATTTTCAGTTGGTCGGTTTCTAGGCAATGCTAGAAATTAATTAATATTTTTCTCGTTATTTGGCAAACACCGCATGTGGGGAGCCGGCTTTAAGACCCGTTCACAAGCTCTATGTTTACGTTCTGTAAAGTCTATGCAGCCAAACAAATTTATTCCCTCGAAAAATGAAGCATTTTTATAGGTTGCATAGACACCACACAACACAAGCATAGAGCTTGTGAACGGGCCTTTATATTTTAATTACAATTTCATGTGAAATTATATTAGACCCAGCGATGCACGCAACATCGAATGACACAAAAAACGATTTGCGACATTTTTTGAGACAATTCACTTTCGAAGAGGAAAGTATAAAGGCCGATTTACACCTATCATGCACCCTTCCGATCATTCGGAACGTTGTTTTCCAACTTTTCCATATATTTGCATCGGCAGGGAATCGGTGGAACGCCACGTTAAGGGCTCGATTGTTACTCGAACATTGGGGAACGCAACACATCCGTCGAATCTTTTTCAACTTTCGATCCTCAGACGCGTACGAGTGGTCCATCATAAACGCCTGTAAAGAACAATTTATTGGAGAAATAAAATAATGAAAACAATAATAAGTTGGCTTGCCTCACAACACTACTGGGTGATTAGGGGTTATTTACCCAAGTGCCTACCCACTCAGATAATAAGTGGCGCACTCTATAATCTCTTTCACAGGCCAATCGCTCCAATGAACTCAGTAGCATTCTCCCCAAGTCTATCCCTCGTCCGTTGACTTTTTTTCTTGGACTTATAGTTAGTATTGAACCTTTAGTGTCGGTAATATATTTTTATTCACTTCGTTTTCCAAGACCTGTGCTACAGTGATCTTGTATAATTTTACTTTTTTTAAAAACACCTTCCTAGGCAGGAGCGTAGCCAGCCCTTGACCAAAGGCTGGGCAGAATATGTCGGACGTTATGGAAACTAGAGACCCCAGCGCAATAAATCGTCAAATTCTTCCCCGGAAACTGAGTTTTCAAAAAAAAGGGTCGTAATCCATCAAAAACTAACATCTCCGGTCGGAAATTATCTGTTTTAGCCTTCTATTCCTGATTTTCTATCCAAAAACTGACAATTCTATTCAGATTTTTTTTCTAATAACAGACAATTCATTTCCCCGGAAATCGTTACTTGGCATTCAAATATGCAGGGTGACCGTCTTTTCATCAACGTCTTGTCTGAGAGACGTAAAAATTAAACATTTTTAACCAAACAATAACGGGTTTTAACTCAAAACTGACGTTTTTTAACAAAAAAACTGAATATTTCACTCTAGTATAACTGGATATTTTACTTCAAAACTGACGTTTCTACGCCTAAACTAAAAATTTCACAGCACAACTTTTAAAATCCAAGTCTTTACTTCCAAAACTGGTGAATTCCGCCTAAAAATGGCGGGTTTAACCCAAAACGGATTTAAAAAAATGATCTTAATTACAATTAACAGACCACTCAGTACTAAAAACTGCCGATCATATCCTTCAATTGGCGATTTTAGTAAAAAAACAGAAAACAAAAAAAAAACGGCAATTCCTGGCCATGTCTGACGTGCCCCCCCCCCCTCAAAATGAAGATGCTACCACAAAACTGGCGATTTTAACCTAAAACTAAACTTTACTGTTCCATTTCAAAATGAATATTTTACACCCGAAACGACAATTACCCGTCAAAATTAGATAATTTACTCCAAAACTGACAATGTCACACTTTAACTCAAGTTTTCCTCAAAACCGGTGATTTTAGACCATTCTGCCTTGAAAACAGGTGATTTCACAACAAAAAATGACAAATTCATCGCAAATGTGACGATTTTATACCAAAACAGACGATTTCACGCCAAAGCTGACGTGTTGCCCCATAACTGATGACGTTAATACAAAACTGGCCATTTTACCCCAAAACTGACTGTTTTAATTCCAAAACTTTCGATTTCATCCCAAAAACGTTCCTAAACTGAAGATTTTACCCTGAAACTTGCGGTTCCACTCCAAAAATATCACTTTACCTCAAAACTGAATATTTTACTTCAAAATTGACATTTTACTGTGTTGTGGGCACAGCTTTTCAGGGCACATAGAGTAAGTTTTGACGATTTCAAGGCTGGAATAGTTATAATTGCCATTTTTAGGGCGCATAAAGTCAGTCTTTCCAGTTATAGGAGCGAACAGTACGTCCCAAGTCAAGGCGAGAACAGCCGGGTTGGCCGTTTTCGGCGCTCCGAATGGTCTATTTTGCCATTTTTAGGGCAGGAGTAATCCATTTCTAGAGCTCTTAAAGTAAATTCGGCAATTTCTAGGGCTCAAATATAGTAATTTTAGCCATTTTAAAGACACAAATCGTCGGTTTTGCCATTTTCAGGGCTCAAATACGTAGTCAATCAAGCCAAGGCCGTGAAGTTTGACCATTCCTGGTGCGCAAATTGTCGAGTTTGCCATTTTCAGGGATGGAATCATCGTTTTAGGCATTTCCAGGACACGTGAAGTCATTTTGGCCGTTTTCAGGGCTTGATTAGTCCGTCAAGTCAAAATCGCGCATTATGGTCATATTTGGCTCAAGAATGGCCAGTCTGATCAATTTTAGCGCATGGTCGATTTAGCTATACTTTCGGGCGGTAGACATGATCTTTTTAGGCATTTTCAGAAGTTCACCAGTCGCCACCAATTTTTAGGGCGCGTGAAGTCCAGTTTTAGCCATTTTCAAATTGCGAATCGACAGTTTTGTTTTTTTGGGCGTGACTTTAGTTACTTTAGCCGTTTTTATCGTGAAAATAGCTAGTTTTAACTATTTTTAGGCAGTGATAAGGCTGTAAAACCAGTTTTAGTAGAGCGAACCACAGCATTTCTCTAGCACCTCTCTTGAGCAAATACTGAATCCGCGTCTGTCTGCGAAAATGGTATTCTAGGACGCAAAAACAATATCTATCCGCCATTTTCTGTTTTTTTTTTTTTTTTTTTTCAGAAGCAGCTAGTTGCACCCGCAATAATTGTTGCAATAGTAACAATGATGGGACAGGTTTGTTCGAGAAGTCCTTCAGAGGAATGACTATACTTGGAAGGTGATTGATAGAGCGATTTACCGATATTACCACCCCGTGGTATCCAACAGGCCGGTAGATGACCAAGGTGGTGCACGATGGTCTTCGCTTCCCTACACTGGTTCACAGTCCACTGCGCTAAAGCGGGTTCTCCGACGGTACAATGTCAATCTGGCCTTTCGGAACAATCTGAATAAGAACAACAGCGTTTTCAAGAAGCAGAAGGCACCGTTGGAAAGGGACCAAGCGTTCAACGTCGTATACAGAGTTCCGTGCCAATGTGGAAAGGCGTATATAGGCCAGACGAAGAATCTTCTCCGGGACAGGGTCCGTAGACACAAGTCGGATGCTCGACGGAGTCCGAGCCCTCAACAGCCGGGACGGTCGAACGATACAGCGTTAGCAGTGCATTTACGGCAAGAAGGACATCAAGGCGCGAGGGATGACTTGAAAATCATTGACAGAGAGGTGTCTTTACCTAAACGGCTTTTCAAGGAGATGGCACACATCCATCAAGAAGGGGACAATGCCCTGAACTTCCGCTCGGACATCGAGAATTTGGCTCCCTTTTATGGACCGCTTTTTCGCTTAGTGGCGGGACGTCGTGAGGTGAGCTGTACGGCCGCTGGGGGTGCTGTGGGGGTGGGTTGAGGGAGGTTTTTTGTAGGCAGGTGTTTTCCTTGCTCTTTTTTCTTTTGTAAACCTAATTTGTCACGGGGGGAGGGGGGTTTTAATTGCTTCATTTAATTTCGTTAATTGTGGGTTTTAAAATGGTTTTAATTATTTAACAAGGTCTCTTATTTATACATCAGGTGTGTTTAGAATGTGAGCCTTTTGTTTTTTAACGGCCTGGAACTTTTTAACATTTCGGACTTTGGGGACGTGTCTTGGACCATGTGGTTGTCTTCTCATATTTGGTTTTGTTATTTAAATTAGTAATTATGTGTAATTTTTGCAATGTTTAGAGCCCTGAGGATGCTAGGAGCATAGCGAAACGTAGGCGAAAATAAATAATTGAAGACTTCGACGGGTGTTTTGGCTTTTTCTTCATAACTATATCAACTGTACCCCGTCTTTCTACAATCTCTCAAGTTAAGAACCAAAACTTTCTATTTCTTGAATATTCAGCCAGGAAACTTGTAATTCAGATCAGTTTTTTTTGTCTCTCCACTTAATTTTTTACAAATGGCAGAACCGGTTTTCGAAAACTATGTTTTCATCTAACAACTGACAACTGCCGTTACATCGTCGAGTGAGGCCTGCTAATGAGCAGCAACTCACAACACGTTACCGTTAAGTTTATCTTGACAGATTAACATCAACCATCCCAACAATAATGTAACTCAATTACAATAAAGTTGACTTCTATCAAAAAAAAAAAAAAAATGTTTTCATCATCAGTGCCCCAGTACTGTCATACAAAGTAAACGGTGGATCACACCTCCACCCCTCCCCCCCAGTGTAATGACCATTTCACTTTCGACCCGTGTATGACGAGGTGTGATCCACCGTTTACTTTGTATGACAGTACTGGGGCACTGATGATGAAAACATAGTCTTCAAAAACCGGTTCTGCCGTTTGTAAAAAATAAAGTGGAGAGACAAAAAAACTGATCTGAATTATTGATTCAACTCGACAACGTCGCCATCACTGCAATATTAGGAAACTTGTAATTTCGCTTAAGGGACCCGTAATTGCAAACGCTCAAATATTCAACTAAATATTTCAATTAAACGACTATTCGTCAGGGAATCGTATCAGTCCGGTCCGGCTAGCCCCAAGGGTCCAAAAAAAAAACAAACTTCCCTCTCCTTCGGGAACATGGAAGCGAAAAAGGGCCGAAACTAACAATTCCACTGAAATTGAAGAAGTGAAACTCGCAATGTCACGAATTTTCAAAACACTGTTGAGCCAAATGTTGCGATATAGTTGTGACATTGTCAGCCTCCGTATAGCCGCCGTGCCGTACTGAATGATATCTTTCTCTAAACTTCCGCCTTGAATTCACTTGTGATCTGTGTTGTGATGCCTTAGCTAGTAAAGTACCTCCCCCACCCCCAAAGTTGCTCGGTGCAAAGGCGAGGAAAAAAAATTAATAGAGAATGATGAAAAAAAAAAAAAAAACAAGAATAATTAATTAACTGCATGCAACAACAAACACAACGATATTTGCTCGAAAAAAAATCTATTTTCGACACAGTCTAATTTTAGCACTTTGGTTCCACACCAAAAATGCGAGAAGAGGAAAATGGGGGTAGGGTTATTGGTGGTCATTCAAGACTTTTTTTCAATTAAGAAACGCAGCATTAATAGTTGTCATTTTGAATTTCACGCCCGATTGTTGACGTTTGGTGACTGAGTGATGGGAAAAGGAGGAGGATGAGGAACAACAAAAGTTAAATCCAATTAAAATATTTTTATACTGATCCACTTTATCATAAAATTGCCACACAAAAAACATCGTGTACTTCAATAAGCTTTTGGCACTGCTCGCGATCGCATTATATTTAGTTTTGGGCAGAAAAGATTGTCACCTGTCCTCGACAAGTAAAACGTAAACGAACTTGTTCCCACAGCACGTTTTAATAAGTTTTCTTTTTCTGATTCGGATTTGTTAAGACAACAAGCCTTCCTATTCTGTAAAGATTTTAGCACAGCCAACTACGGTGAAAGTCCAAAGTTGTCATTCAATTTTTTAGCATACCCGTGTTGCCTCCCAGTAACAGAATAATCCCAAAGTTTTGAATAAAACAACTGTTCCTTTTAAATTTGAATAAAAAATTATTCATGAAATTGTATATAAAAATGAACACTTTTTGTGTGAATTTAATCGGAGTTCGCGAACGGAAAAAAGCTAACAGTTGGTAAATGTTAGGTCGAGCGCCAATTACATTTTTTCTCAGCTATGTTCTTCGCTAGAAATAGATTTGTTCATAAATTCAAAACAAAGGGACTATATGAGTGGGGTTTCACACATAGGGGGAGAGGGAGGGTCGAAAGACAAAAAATTGTCGAGAAGGGTAGGATTTATTGTTTCCTAGGAGGCACAAAATCACTTCCACTGTCGGGTGAGTGCAATTTACGAGCAGACGTTGAAGAGTTGAGCGCTTTAGCGTAGTGAAAAAGAAAAGGGTTTTAATTAGCATGCAAAATCAACTCTTAACGCATGCTAATTGTGGGTTAAGAGAATGAGGAAGTTTATATTTTGTTAGTAGTTTCGGTGGGGAAGACTCTCCGAAACAGAAAGTCTTATCAGAAAGGCTAACCAGGGGCGTAGCCAGCCCGTGATCAAGGGGTGGGCAGCCAGCTAGGCACGGATCCACAGTGTTGGGGGGGGGGGAGGGTGCGCACGTCTAGAGAAAAAGTTCTCGTTCGCGGATGAAATCTAGAAAAGGACATTTTGCGGCTAAGACAGAGGAAAAACACCCATTCACGGCTAAAATTGAGAAATAGCGCTGATTCACGTTAAACTTCAGAAATAAATCTCGTTATTCACGGTTGAAATTGAGAAAACACGCCAATTTGTGATTTTGCGACGCAAAGTCCGGGGCGGAATTAAGAAAATGCGCTAATTCACGGTTTATAGAACTCTTTTCACAGCTAAAATTGACAAAATAAATTGCTCGTTCAATGTAGAATTGAGAAAAATCACTCATTTGCGGCTGGAATTGAGGAAAAGCGCCAATTCACGGCTAAAATTGAGAAATGGGGCTCATTCAGTAAAATTGAGAGAAGGCGCCAGTTCGTGGTTTCTCAAACATCGGTAAACATTGCGAGAAAGAGCTAATTGACCGTTTTTATACATAATATATGGCAAGTTTGCGGGTGAAATTGAGAAAGAGCATAACTTAGCGCATACATTTTTGAAAAAAGTGCTTATTCACGGCTAAAATTACGGAAAATTCTTCGTTAGCCCGTGAAATTGAGGGGTCAAAAGTAATGAAATTCGCTCTCACGCGGACTTTGTGAACCTTTTCACTGCTAAAATTTGAAGGGAGAAAAAGTTGCTCTAGGCAGAATTAGGAAAAAGCACTAATTTGCGGCTAGAATTCAGGGAAAACGAATTGGCGAAATTGTCACCGTTTGTTGTTGATTGGTGGAATGTTAAATTGAGGAAAAACTGTTTTTTTTTGCGGCTGAAACTGACAGAACGCACCAATTTGCAGTTAGGCGATGCCCGGTGCTGGTCTTAATTGAAATATTATATCAAAAATGCGTTATTTCACGGTTTTTTTGAGACCTTTTCACGGCTAAAATGAAGAAAATGGGCTAATTCGAGTTAGAATTGAGAAAAAGCACTCAGTTTCAGCTAAAATTAAGGAAAACGTCAATTCGAGGCTAAAAACCGTAATCATTCACGAGTAAAATCGGGGGGGGGGGGGGGGAACTCTGTGCAACTACTCTTGAGAAAAACTGGATCCACGCCTGTCGGCCAGCTTTACTGGCGAAAATATCAGATGCACCATTGCCTTTTCGCAGGCTTAAAACAGGATCTGGAGGTTAGAATCGCGTCAATTTGCGGTCATCGGAGACTAAATTTGCACAGAAACGGCCACTATCCGCCAAAAAATTAAAATCTGCTGGAAAACTGTCGTTTGTAGCCTTCTATTTCGAATTTTATGTCGAAAACCTGAAACCTCTCCCCCATCCCCCCCCGGAAAGTGATACTTTTGGAGCTAAACTTTGAATTTTAGACCTGAGACGAAAAACAGAGCTGGCAATTCCTCTCCCACCACAAGTCTGGATGGCACAGCGGGGTAGACACGAATTGAGCTAACCAAAAACACACGAAAATTGCGCGTCGAACTTGCGAAAAATGGGATTTTATTGTGAAAAATCTGTTTCCAAGTTAAGCCGACCCTCGAAATCGGTTTGTCAGCAACAAATATCGGCGAATTTTAGATTTTTGGTGAAACCGATAAGCGAAAATGTGCTGTGTTTTTTAGTGAGAAAAATCCGCAAAATTGGTTTTATGGAGAGGAATGCAAGAAAATCCAGATCAGGGATTTTTAGGGGGGTTGGCAGCTGCCCCACGGAATCTGCGCTTTTGATTCTAGGGGAGGGCAACTGCCCACTCCTGCCCTCCGCTGGCTACGCCCATGAAACTAACTAACTCGAACGATTTTGATGCAATTTTGCGGGCAGATACCGTGGGCGGGGGGTACAGAAGGGCTCACGCTTCCTCCGTCGGGTTTGAGCCACGGGGAGTAGCAGAAAAAACTGTTAAATTCCCCAAAACTTGTAATTTCACGCAATAAACTGGCCGTTTATAGCTGCGAGACCGGGGCGATCGAACAGTACCACCAGGAACACGAAACTATAGATATTTAGCTAAAGAAACTGTTGATTGAGCGCGAAAGCAACTAATTCCAATTCGAAATCAACTAATTTTGCCCCCTCCAACCATTAACCTGGTCATGACCACGAATCTTGAAACGTGACATCCCTAAATCCGATTCAACAGCCAGGCATATTTCAATTGCAGAAAAGCTCAAAGCGTGAAACTGGAAGGCTCCGTGTAGATATGTTTAAAGCACGAATAACGACGAATTAATACCCGTTAGATTGTTTTATGGGAGGAATCAACCTACAGATTGAATCTTGTGTATCAGTCAACCCCCCCAAAAATGGCTTTTTTTGAGAGTTAATCCTGCGAAATTAGCTTAATAGTCCTCGCGGTTTGGTATTTGAAATTGCTAAACCCAAAAACTCTCTTTTAAAATGAGCCAACACTCTAGCAATTTTGATTTTAAACGGCTTGGATTAGGGAAACAGCACCTTCACGAAATTCACGGCTTTTCTGACTTACAAGACTCGCGAAATTTCAAGATGTAAACCGGCGGCATTGTGTTTATTAAGGACCTTGGACGAAAAAGCGGTTCTTGAAATAACTAAAACCGTGAAATTGGGTTCCATTAGTGTCAAATTTGCGAAATTTAAGAGGCCAATCCTGCGGAATGACTTTTTAAAGGACAAAACCCGTGAAATTGCACTTTTGGCTAAGTTATAACTCCCAAGAAAATGGCTTCTTGGGTGATGACGGCAAGGCAGATTTGTAGATGTGGCCCCACGTTGGGCGCCATTTGTCACCGTGCAGAGCGGTCACGGTGGAAGATTTGGCGAGTTGGCCAGGGGGGCGAGGGATAGTTATGTTCGATTTCAGGGGATTTAGTGATGTTTGAGTATGAAAATTATTGGGATTTGGTTTATTATGGCAAGCCTTGTTCATACTTCATGTTTGGTGTCAACATAGTCTTATAGAGTTTTCCTTAAAAGTTTTGCACAATATTTTGCATTGTGGCAGCTCATGTCCAACCACGTTCTCCTTGAATTAAATCATATGCTATGTAATTGAAAATACGGATTGGGAGGAGTGATTGACCTTGAAGGTTGGAGAGTGGGGTGCATCTTAGAAGGGATAACAACAAATCTGTGGAGTCCGTCGTCGCCAACTCTCGCCCGGCTCAAAAGTAGACCATTAAGTGAACGAGAGTGGGGCTACCTGCTAAAAAAGCACTCTCGGGGGGTCCCTGACCAGTATCATTCGAGTCTGACAGAAAAACGCATTGTTCTCCCCCATGCTTGTTTTAAAATTAAAAATTAGGAACGATTAGAAAAAATAAAAGGTGTCTTTTCATCTTAAAAAACAAACCATGTGGAGCATGTCAACTCAGTTGCGATCTTAAGGAACTCCTCTTTTTTTTCTTTTTTTTGCTTTCTTTTTAATTCCCCTCCGGCACTGAGGGAATCCCGAATCTCTGGAGGGGGGCACACCCCTCCAAAGCGAATCTATATAAAGTCCGAGACGACGGACCACGAGGATCAGTTTACTGACATAAGGGAAGTTAGGGGTCGTTGAAGGGGGGGAGGGGGATCCCCCTCTCAAGTTAGAAACTCCCCTCCTCCTATTATCCCCCCCTTTTTAGAGTTAGTGGTTCCTTTTTTGTGTGTTCTTTTTCCGAACATAGGAGGAGGGGATTAATTGGTGCGTATTCTGGGAAGAGGTGGCTGTGGAACGGAAAGGGTTTTTTTACATCATGAGTGGTAGTGGCAGGAGAAGTTTTAAAGGGGGCTTTTACCCATCGCACCTTCCCTTGTTCAGTCTAAGAACGTTGGTAGGACTCTGTCGACCCCCCTCTTCCAGGTAAATATGTGTGGAATTACTAACCACCAGAGAGCGGTTAAATCTTCTGACAAAGCTCAAGGAAATTGTGGCGTTGAGAGTGAAGTAAAACAACTAAAATAAAAGATGCTTTTGTAATGAAAGGCACGTTTGTTTGGCGAAATAAAAAAAAAAATGAATCCGTTGCGCCAGGGTATCAAGTTACGAGTCAACGCCTTGCGATTTTATTATCTTGGGGAGAAAAAACCTCGCCAAATCTGGATTTATCTGATAAAAAGATAATAAAGTCCTCCGCAAAGGTCTGAAGAGAATTAATTTACGTACGGAATAAAACAACATCTCATGTACGGACTATAAATAGACAAAAGACTCCCGGACCGCTCAAACAGCCCAATGGTGGCGTTTGCCAGAAGAGGCAACTTTTTCCCCTCGGGCGGGGTTTTTTTTTTTTACTCTTTTTTCACTCCTCGGGTTACATTTTCGCTGGACATTCACTGCCCCCCTCACCGCCATACCGCCAAACCCTTCGATTATACACCGCCCTCCTAGTTTTCATCAGCCATTGCCAAAAAAGGTGTTTTTTGTTTTGTTTTTTGGGCTTTTGAAGTAGGGCCAAAATGAGAAGAGGCTGCGTAAACTACTCGATTTAGGTTTATAAAATAGAAATAAATAAATAAAATGTGTTGCCTCTCAATTATTATTAATTAGTTCTACCCATAGTTTACCCCTTGATGAAAACCGCCCCATAGTTTAAAACGCTCTCTCCCTTAACATCTATTTTGTGGCTCTAATAATCAATTTCACATAATTAGCCCTAGTGGTTGTTAATTGTTTGACTAAAATACTTGAGGTTCTACTACACTTCGAAATCGTTTATAAAATTATTTATTGTCTTCTGTTGCAGGTCGTGTGCCGCGCGCTTGGGTGTTTTTACGGAGTTTAAAGTATATTAGATTGTTTTTTCGCGTGTGACTAACTCTACAAGAGATCTCCAAAGATGGACGCCATCAAGAAGAAGATGCAGGCGATGAAGATGGAGAAGGATTCCGCCATGGATAAGGCGGATACTTGCGAGGGGCAGGCCAAAGATGCCAATTCAAGAGCGGACAAGGTTAGAATTTAACAGCTTACATTTTTTTTTTTGCAAAGTCAATGGGTGGGTGGGGTCCGGGGGGATTTTCCGTCGGATTCCCTTCTCTTTTCAAACAAAACATTGTTGTAGTAGTAGTAAAGGATCCTTGTATCGAGTTAGAATAGAGACCCTTCAAGTTTCAAGTAAGTCACTGCTGGAAGTGCGATAAGTGGCCAGAAACCGTTGGAATGTCAAAAACTTCGGAATTGAATTGGAACGGGCCTTTTCATTTTAGGACATTTAGAAAGAAGAACACCCGTTGCTTGTTTTTCTGACATCGACATGTTAAGGGGTGCGTGAGTGTGTGGGAGGGGGTGTGAAGAGATCATAATTTTCAAAGCTACGTTAGTTTTTTGAACTCGGACGACATCATGAAAAAATCCAAGTAACATGATAGGCCTACAAAATAAATAAAAAGAAAGGAATCTTACTCCTCTTCCACCCTCGCCTTACAAAATAAAAATTCTGCCCCTCTCGTAGTCGCATCTTTTGGGATGTGGGTCGATGTAGGGCTTCTACCCACTCTATTTTTATCGCCTTGCTATATATATACACAACAGGGTCGTTCTAAGCGAAAAAGAAGTGAGAGGGAACGAGTAAGAGGCGAACAGAATAAAGAAACAAAGAACTGAAATAGAAGGTGACTGAGATAAGGGGCAATGTGCCGGGAAAGTATGGAAATTCTTGGCATATACAACTTGTACGGCCAATAAAACAATGACATTCCACTCTTATAAAATGCCCCACTATAGTTCCTTTTTATGCTTGAGGAAATAATGTCATACACGGTACTGTCACTTTTCAAGGGGGCATAATCGCACTTGAGAGTACCTATCTCTTATTATACCAATAAAGTGCGAAATTCCTTTAAATGATGGCACAGAAGCGCGGTTCCATAAAAATGTAGGCTGGAAACAGGGCCTAGAGAGAATATTCGGCCCCTTTCACGACCCCCCCCCCCTTCACGACATCATAAAAATGTTTTACTGTCTCGATAGGAGTAAAATATTTTCATGTCCGTTAAGAAAACTACATTTTATTTGATTTTATCCAATTTTATATTTTTATTGGCCGGTGAGCCCCAGGCCTGGATCCAACCACTGTAGCCAAGTTAAAAAAAAAAAAACCAAAAGGGCCAAAACACGCCAAAGCTCGGAACTACAGTAACACTCCAACCACACCATAGGATCAGGATTCGGCCTTTCGGAGTTTGCCCACGTCCTATGCCTTGAATTTTTAGAATTTGACCCGTTCGAATCCCAATTTTGAGGATTTCCCATCCTTAGAAATCATTTCCACTGGATGGCTCTTTCAGGAAATAATTTACGCAGCTCTAGCTCGATAAAAAACCCAACATTTGCCCCCTGAACTGGTTACGCCCATGTAAGTCAACTTCTCATTGCAGGGGCGGATACAGGGGGTGGGCGATCGGGCTGAGCCCGAAGGGCCGGAGGCCCCGAGTGCCAGTGCGGCCGGAGGGCCGATGCCTGCCCCCCCCCCTCCAACTCTTTGACGGATCCTAGTACTCCTGAGAAAACTGGTAACTACAGATAATTTTTCTCGGTGATGGTCCTTAAGGTAAACCTACAGAATCCCAGAACTGGCCTATTATAGGTACTGTTTGGGCTAGGGACAAGAAAGGAGGTGGCTCTGTGATGCAAATAAAGAAAAAAAAATAAGGGTGGCCGCTACCGAACGTAAAATAAAGAAAAAAGAAAGGCCTCTTACCTTCGGTCTCTTCAGACGTACGCCGGCAGGCGTGAACGAGGCGTGTGATCTATGGAAAACGGGTGACAAAAGGACCTACGGACAAAACGACGGGCGCAGGGACAAGGTTTGGAGCTCCGGGAGAGGCAACAGAAAAAAAAACCAGGGGGGAGGAAAAAACTCGAGGAGGAAAAACGCTGAGGAAGAAAAATCTTTCTTTTTACGCGGTCCACGGCCAAAAACGGAATGAACTCTGAAACCCGCTTCACCTAGAGCCTTTTTTTTGATAGGCGGAAAAAATGTAGGCAGGAGGAAGTGATAATGAGAGGGGGGTTCCCCGGTGATTTTCCCCAGAGGGAAGAAAAAAAAACAAAAGGAAAACGGACATAAGGTGTCGCAAACAAAGCCGCCCACCTCGAAGCAATTGGGCTTCGAAAGGAAGGAAAATAAGAAAATAAAGGGGATGGTTACATAAATTGATTTCAAGTTGGTCATCAAAATGGAATAGGAACAGGATAAATCCACTAGGGTGCAGAACAAGCAAGGGGGAGTAATAAGGGGAAAATAGAAGGAAACAACGAAGGAAAACAGCTAACAAAGTAAAAACAACCAAATAAACAAAACAATCACAACAACGAAACAGTTTGAATGATAAATAACGGGACGGATAATTGGTTACTCAATTTCGGGTAGCGGTGCGAGACGACAAACAGGTCTCTGTAGCACTCCACGAGACAGCCGCACGTCAGCGACGCGCGCAACTCCGTCAGGTCCGGGGTAAAGTCGAACAACTCTTCCTAGAGGCCAATCGTTAGGCGATGTTCTCTCGTCACGCAACAACACGACAGAATCTTCCTTGATGGGTGGGGTCTCGGTAACCCACTTGGTCCGGGGAATGAGTGTCTGTAAATACTCGTGGGCCCATCTCTTCCAAAAGGACCGGAGGGTTTCTTGGAGGAGGGTGTAGCGCTGGTATAGCCCCTGAGGACGGAGCGGGATGTCGTCGTGGAAAGGGGGTGCCAACAGAGGGCCGCCCGCCAGGAAATGACCCGGGCTGAGGTAAGATAGATTGTCATTTGGGTGTATCGGAGGGGTCCCGAGTGGCCTACTGTTGAGGACGGCCTCTATTCGAGTGAAGAGAGTGACCATCTCATCGTAGACGAGGGGGCGCTCGCCGATGGTGCGCTTCAAATGATAGCGAACCGAGCCGATTGCTCGCTCCCAAATACCACCGAAGTGACTCGCTGCGGGGGGATTGAGGTACCATTTAATTTCCTTTGAGGCAAGAAATCGCTCAATCGATTGGTGGTTGGCATCAATAAACCTCCAAAATTCGGCTAGCAACGTTTTAGCACCGATGAAGTTGGTTCCACGATCGGTTCGAATGGAGGAGCATAGTCCTCGGCGAGCAGTAAAACGTTCAAGGCTGTTGAGGAAGGCAGGAGTCGAGAGATTTGGAACAATTTCACAGTGCACCGCTGTGGTAGAGAGGCAAACGAAAATTGCCAGATACGCCTTACCAATCTTGGCGTTTCGGCGAGGAGATTCTTTCAGGGGAAATGGGCCGGCGAAGTCAATTCCTACGTTTAGAAACGCTCGAATCTGCGAAAAACGGAAAGCGGGGAGAGGAGCCATGCGAGGGACTCTCTCCTTAATCGAATGCCGGAAGCACGGGTTGCATTTGGAGATTGTAGACTTGATTAAACGTCTAATGTTTGGGATCCAATATTGAGTTTGGATCAGGGCTTGCACTAGTCGTGGACCACCATGTAGAGTCTTGATTCTGTGGAAATGATCAACAATCATTGCCGCAAGTCTGCTTTCTCTCGGAAGTAGCACCGGATGGCGCTCCTCCATTGCTAAGGGGGCGTACTGCAAGCGGCCGCCCACCCTGAGATAACCTTGTTCGTCGACAAAAGGTGACAGAGTGAGGAGGTGCTTGGGTATGGTCTTATGGTTATTCAAATCTTTGATTATGACCGCAAAATGTTGCTGTTGAGTGAGTTTAAGCAGTAGCTTGAGAGAGTTATCCCTCTCTTCTGCGCTAAGGGCACCCTTTCGCCGACCTTGCGAATTACGGCAGTTGAATATAAATCGGGTAGTGTAAGCAACCGCGTTAATGACTTTGGGAAGGCTCGAGAAACGACTCAAAACTCCATCCAAGAAGGATGTGTCGGCCGGTGGATCAACGGAGAGTAGGCATGGAGCGACAGGGCCATCATTTTGGGCTGAGAGGGGTGCCAATTTAGAAACCGACGACTTTAATTCAGGCAATGGTTCCCTGAATAATTCACTCTTCATTATACGAGGCCAAGAACTAACGTCGCGTTTTAAGAAATCAGGGCCATTCCACCAAAGTGAGCAGTCAGATAAGTAGCCGGGAGCTAGCCCTCGGGAAGCCAGATCGGCGGGATTCTGTTCGGATGGAACGTGTCCCCATAGGGAGGGGGGCGCTAGATCTAAAATCTCGGCAACGCGATTAGATACGTAGGTTTTAAGCGAATGAGGTGCGGTTCGAATCCAAGAAAGAGCTGTGGTGGAGTCGGAATATAACATGTTATTGCTCGTAGTGACGGTTTTCAAATGGACTAGGCAGCTGCGGTAAAGACGGGCTAAAAGGACACACGCGTTTAATTCGAGTCGGGGAATCGTAACGCTTTTCAAAGGGGCCAAGCGAGATTTCGCTTGCAGCAAGTGAACCGACGCGTGGGGTGCGTTACCAATAACGACGTACACGCAAGCGGCATAGCCCTTTGATGAGGCATCAGCGAATCCGACTATCTTGACTGAATCGAGCTTCAAGTCAATAAAGCGAGGGATACTAATCGCTTCAAGAGCGGCGAGTGATTCCGAAAAGCGCATCCAAGACTCATTTAGTTCAGGGGTCAGGGGGTCATCCCAGCCCAAACCCGCCAGCCAGGAGGCCTGAAGAAAGGTTTTCGCTTGAAAAATGACAGGGGTTAGCAATCCCATAGGGTCATACATTCGGGCAATAGTTGATAAAAGAGAACGCTTAGTTGCTTGTGGGGGCGGAAGCGCTATTTTATAGCCAAAGGCATCGATTTGAGTGCGGTACTGGAGGCCTAATATTTTTATGACGGGCTCGGCTTTATTTTCAAATGAGAGATGAATCTCCCGCAACTCAGCGGGCAAGTCCCAAAGAATTTCTTCCCGGTTGCTGGCCCATTTACGGAGGGGAAATTCTCCTTTCTCCAGGAGAGCGGAGATACCATGTCTCAAAGCGAGAACTTCGGCAATGGTGTCACCACCTCCCAGGAAATTATCGACATACATGCAGTCTCGCAAAGCCTGTGTCGCCGCGGGAAACTGTTCCCCTTCATCATCCGCGAGCTGAAGCAAGACACGCTGCGCGAGAAAGGCGGAGGGTGTTAAGCCGTAAGTTAGAGTGGTGAGCTCGTACTCCTGGAGCTCAGCTTGAGAATTTCTCCAGAAAATGTGTTGAAGGTGACGCTGCTCGGGACAAAGTGCTATCTGGCGATACATCATTCGGATGTCAGCGCACAAAACGATCCGAAAGAAACGAAAATGAATGAGCATTTCTGTAATATCGGCTTGAAGACGAGGTCCCGCAGGCATTAAATCGTTGAGCGATTTCGTATGGAGCGACGCACGCGCGGATCCGTCGAAAACCACTCGCAACTTGGTGCTAGTGCTTTCGGCTTTTACGACCCCGTGATGAGGAAGTACCGATGAGGATTTTGTTTTAGCCACCTCCATGTGGCCTAGGCTCTCGTACTCGGTTAGGAAGGCGGTGTAGGATTCCTTCATCTCGGGGTTTCTACTCAGCTTGCGCTCTAGAGAGCTAAGCCTACTCAAAGCCAGATCTCTAGTAGAGGTGAAATTTGGAAGACTATCACGAAAGGGCATTTTTACTACATAACGGCCACCTGGCTCACGCCGCGTGTTAGACAAAAAATGGGCTTCACAAAAGGCGTGCTCAGGATTTACGGGAAAGGGTCGACTTGATAGATCCTCATCAAGCCAGAACCGTTCTAAGCATTGGGAGATTTCGCAGCAACTTAAAAGTGAATTGCCGGCGCTCAAAACTTGATTTTCTTCTTCCGTGGGAGCTAAGGCGGGGGCCTTGCCAACTAGAACGTGGCCAAAAGGAGTCTCAAGGGCGGCCGGCAGGCCAGGATAATTAACCGCCTTAATAAGAAGGCTCGGGAGGAGCTCTGCGAATACTAGGCAGAGGCGCACTTATGCGTTCTAAAATTATGGCTGACAGTGGAAGAGAAAACGAACTATCGCCGTGGGACGGATATAGCTCTATGGAAACTTCACCCATCCTGGAGCACTGTTCGGAGGCTCCGATGCCACTGATGCGAGTGACGGAGAAACGTGGAGAAAGGCCAAGACGGTCGCTGCAACTCTTGGTAATAAAATTCATTTGACTCCCCGAATCTAGGACCGCGCGGACTACGTGGAAATAGCCAAAGGAATCTCGTATTCGTACCAAGAGCGTACCCAAAATTATTGAGCTGCTGGCCCGATGGGTTGGCGCGGACGAAGATAAAGCTTGTAATGAAGGAGTCTTAAATGGCGATGGGCTTGTCTCCACGCCGAATATAGACTTGGTCTCCTGATCTTGACTATGAGGGGGGGCCGAGGGTCTCACCTGCTCAGCGCTATTATCCTTCGCCCTTCCTGCAAGTGGCGAGGGTAATGGGGCACTAACTGCGGTCTTTGACAAGAACGTGGACATCGAATCGCATTGCGCGGGTGAATACGGGGACGAGGAGGAATCAGATGGAGTTTGATAGACTTCATTTAACAACGAATGATGCCGGTTTGAGTGGCATGACTGGCACGTCTTTGTCGACTTACACCGGGAAACAAAATGAGGCCCTAGGCAATTAAAGCATTTACGAAGCGACTTGACGGTTAACGCTCGTTCAGAGCGTTGCCTTAAACGTCGTACATTGAATAATGCGGTGCTCGCCCTTACATACGTCACAGACTAAATTGTTTTCAAGTTGAGTGGCGTTGAGAGACATGCGAATTGGGGTTTTACTAGGTGCCGGTCGAGATGGGGCGTGCGATACCTTATCGCTAGAAGCAACGCTTAAAATTGCAGCACGCTTCCTTACGAATTCAATTAATTCGCTGTAAGTCGGCAGGACTTGCTGGTCTTCACGATGTGATTCAAATAAGCTTCGGGTTTCCGGGCTGAGTGTACGGAGGGCAATATAGAAAAGAAGAAAGTCCTTATGATTTATGTCCGGAATTTGGGCAAAAGCTTGAACGCTAGTGTCAAACACCTTTAGAAAATGATGTAAAGAAGAAGCAGATTCACTAGCGTTTGACTTATAATCCAATAAGGATTTCACGAATTGAGAGGCCAATAATCTAGGAGACGCATAACGCTGCTTCAAAATCTCCAGGGCTAATGGAAAACTATCCCCCACGACAGGAAGTGCCTTAATTAGATCGGCCGCTTCACCATTAAGACAGGCTCGGAGGTAATGGATGCGCTCAGTGTCGTTTAACGACTCCCTTTTAATAATGAGACTATCGAACAGGTCGAAAAAGGAGTTCCAACTTTCTATTTTATTATCAAACGGAGGTAAATTTATTCGAGGAAGCTTAACAATGTCACAACTACGGGAATTGGAAGGATTTGGTGTAGACGCTTTAGGCTCTAGCGTACTTGCTATGGAAAAACGAATTTGATTACATTCGTCATATACTTCGTCGGCTGCCGACGAGGACATGAGGAATGACTCGAGCTCAGGATATTGCAAGGCAATTTCCTCCAGCGCATCATTAGCCTCGATCCATCTATTGTAAGTGGTTTCTAGGGCACTACAAACTCCGAGAAATGGCGCAAAGTCATTGGAGAGTTTGGCCTTTGAGGCGGTATCATGTATACGAGTGAGACGCGCAAAGTGGTCGTTGCGTTTCTTGGCTAAATGTTTCACCGCTCGCAATTTAGAATTTGGACAAGGCCCCGGTAAATCTGCATTTTCAGTCATTTTTTTTTTTACCGAACTTATGAATACCTTTTCCGTATCGAAAAAAAAAAAAAGGAGATAGAAAGATAGAAAAGAAATTAAATGATAGAAAAGGATTACCAACCTCTCGGAACAAAGGGCAACTTTGTATTTTTCCAAAGGGAATTGAACTCGTAACCAAAGGGGGGGGGGAAAGAGAGAAACAAGGTCTTATTAATTAATCACGTCGGGGTCACCAATAAATGTTTGGGCTAGGGACAAGAAAGGAGGTGGCTCTGTGATGCAAATAAAGAAAAAAAATAAGGGTGGCCGCTACCGAACGTAAAATAAAGAAAAAAGAAAGGCCTCTTACCTTCGGTCTCTTCAGACGTACGCCGGCAGGCGTGAACGAGGCGTGTGATCTATGGAAAACGGGTGACAAAAGGACCTACGGACAAAACGACGGGCGCAGGGACAAGGTTTGGAGCTCCGGGAGAGGCAACAGAAAAAAAAACCAGGGGGGAGGAAAAAACTCGAGGAGGAAAAACGCTGAGGAAGAAAAATCTTTCTTTTTACGCGGTCCACGGCCAAAAACGGAATGAACTCTGAAACCCGCTTCACCTAGAGCCTTTTTTTTGATAGGCGGAAAAAATGTAGGCAGGAGGAAGTGATAATGAGAGGGGGGTTCCCCGGTGATTTTCCCCAGAGGGAAGAAAAAAAAACAAAAGGAAAACGGACATAAGGTGTCGCAAACAGGTACAATGAGACAAATGAGAAAACCTATCAAGTAGGGTTTTCTTAAAACCGGGACAACCTTCAACCCATGACTCAAGACACAAGGCTGTTTTATAGCGTATAGCTTAGCAGTTGGTTCAAAATTCACTCATTGACAACACCCGAACACACGTACTCTAAAGGACTGCCGCAGCAGTTTGTGCCTCACCCTCGTATGCTGCATACATTTTCCCCATAATTTGCTGTCTTATATCTGCACCGATACCGATTTTATGGTCCCGTTGTAATCTTCAGAAAACTGGGCGTTAGGACTTGATCGGGGACTTAGGCATACTCCCTCATTAGATTCAGCTCAGCAAAGCAGATTGTGATCTTTGTGTGTAGTTTTTTCTCTTCCACCCAGGGGCGCCGTGTTCTTAGGAGCGTGTCTAGCAAAATCAGCAGAGGAGAGGGAAGGTGGACGAGAAAAAATGACCTAAGAAGCGCATTTGAATTACATATGAATATTTCAAAACCGTAAAATAGCCAAAAATTGAATTTTTTTTCAATTTTAGCCGTGAATTACAGAGCTTTTATGCCACACTTTGCCCGCGAAAAGGTGATTCCATGTTAGCGATTTTTCTCAATTTTTGCTATGAATTGAAGTTTTCCTCGATTTTTGCAGCAAATTAGCGATTTTTTACCTTTTCAGCAGTGAATTAGCACTTTGAGCTGCAAGTATAGCGTTTTTCGTTGATTTCTGCCGCGCCATTTAATTAGTTAATTTCTTAATAATGGCCGCAATTTTTTTATTCAACTTTTAGCTAGAAACTAGCGCTTTTTTCAGGTATACGTCCGAAGTTGCCTTCAGAAGCAACAGATTATTGTCTTTTGCTGAATTTTAGCCCCGAGTCAGCGTTATTCGTGAATTGGCGTTTTCTCTAATATAGCCGTGAATTAGCCGATTGTTTTCATTTGAATCCACGAATGAACGTTTCTTCTATTAGACTATCCGCAAATTATCGGACTTTTTACAAATTTTAGCTGCCAATTAATTATCTATTGTGACCGTTATAAACGCACACATTTAAAATTCGCGGTGATAGTTTCACCCCTCACCGCATCACCCAATTCTTTATTAGAATTATAAATAATTAGAAAAATAACGAAGGCCGTGAAGAAGGAGGAAGAGGAGAAAAAAGCCCCGCGGATCGCCACACACTCCCGCCGCAGGTCTCCGCCAAGAAGAAAGGGGCCAAGCCGAAGAAAAGAGCCCGCGTCCCTGGAAGAAAAAAGGAAATCAATCTGTTCCCAAATTTAATATTATCCCCAAAATACCAAATACAAACTTGGTTGTGGCATTTCCCCCTTTTCCCTTCACCAGAGAACCTCGGACGACATCTCCACGTAATCAATTGCCGGTTGGCCAACCTAAAGACAAATAGTGAGTGATTGTGTAGAATAAGTTATATTTTAGGACTTACCTTAGTCATAAGCCGTTCGTAGTAAATAATTTTATGTCATAAGTCCCTTGTAAAATATTTCGACCACTTAATATAATTGTGTCCACCCAACTCTCTTTATTATTATTTTAAATCCGAACCAATTTTCTCCCCTTCACCCAAGGTTCGTCGTTGATTGAGCCCTAGTGCTAGGCGACGGACTCCCTTAAATTGTTGGCCCTACGAACCCCTAGGCCACAATTTTGGCGCCCAAACTTCTATATCCATATAAAGCCCTGTTTCTCAAGCCCTCAAACCCACGGCCGGCCTATAAATTTCAAAGTTGTAATTATTAAGTTATTTTTTTTTAGAATTTATCATTAATAATGGCTACCGGACCAGTAAACCCCCCGATCGGCCAAGATCCCGAATTTCCCTGCACCCAGTGCCAAACACTAACTTCATCAAAATTACTCATCCAGTGCTCTCATTGTTCTCTTCCCCGCTGTGAAGCCTGTAGTAATATCACCCTGGTTAATTTTAAGAAATTACCCCACGAAAGAAGAGCTAAATTTATAAATCAATGTTGCCACCAAAAGGTCCAAATTGATGCCCTCCGTTCCCAACTCGCAGAAACTAACACTAAAGTCTCTAATTTACAAAATAATTTACCACAGCTTATCGCCCAAGCGAATCAGACAGACCCCACTATAATGGCAATTAAAGCGCAGCAAGAGGAATTGTCCTCAAAGTTGGACAAGATCCTTAGCATCCTTTCTACTTCCCAAGCCACCCCCGCAAGTAAACCAGAAGACCAACCTCATCCAAAATCCGACGCACCACTTCAACCACCAATGCCACATATCCCTCACACATTCACTTCCAATATTTCTCCTGCTGAAGCTCTTCTGGCAAGCACCCACACCGACCCCCAAGACCTCACCATCGACCCTTCAGGGAAAGTTTCCTTCAAAAACCAAAGCCCCATTGAACATCTCATAAATAATATACCACGTCCACAAAGTACCCCTACACAAGCACAACCAACACAAATTTCATTTACAGAGACCCTTAAACTTCCCAAATATTTAGAAACTGCGATTTATCAAATCCCGAACCTGCGAACCAATAACCTCCCCAGTATCGTCCACTTCCTCCTCAAAATTCAAAGACTGGAAAACATAGCACAAGAGCACTTTAAGCAACTGTTAATCCATATCTCCATCATTCAAAAAAATGACTTCCTCCAGAGAATAGTTTTCGGCCACGACATTCCAAATTTTAAAACTCTTCGGGACATTCTGTTCGCCGAACTCATCAATAACACCTCTAAAACCGAAATTCAAACCAAATATTTATTTCGTAAGCAATTTTATAACGAAAGTTTTAGAGATTTCACGGAGAATATCCGAAAAATTAATTCAATACTCGAGACGCACAGCGAGTTAGAAGTCATACATATTATTCTGTGCAACACAAACCTTCAAACAAAAGCCTACTTTTTCGGCCTACAACCCCCCACCAACTACGACCAATTGGAACAGTTCGTAACCCAGCTCGAGCGAATAGAGCTAAATTTCTCACATGTACAAATAAGGGAGAAACCACAAAATCAGTACCAACGATCATATCCACGACAAACACAACATTATACACACCGTCCCCCCAGCTCTCCGCAACTAACATCTCTCCCCCACAACGTACCCCCAAGCTCACGCAGTCCACCCGACAATAAATACAAAACATATTCCAAATATAATGTCAATACCATACAATCACCCGTCAAAAATACGACCCCTATTTATTTAAATCTAGACGGCACATACACCCCACACCCAAAACGATCACCCCAAATTAGAAGCCCCACTAGTCGTTCTCCTCCACCTTCACCCCACAATTCACCATTTTCACACCCAAAACACCATAACACTCCACCCACCCACCAAACCCACCAAAACACCAAATCTAAATCCCCAATCACACAAAATTACACTTCTCGTTACGTCCCAAAAAACTGAATTCTGGAAAGAACATCACCCAAATAAAGTTAGAATCCTTGTTTCCCGTCCCCTCAAACACCGTCACCGTATCACTCCCAAATGACAAAGTATTTCAAGGTATTATTGACACTGGAGCTACAAAATCTTTCGTAAACCCCCAAGTAGCCCAAAAATTTTTAGTCCGGCACCCAAAAACCCTTAAAGAACCAGCAAATGTTTACACAGCTGATAACAAACACGTCCAAATTACACATCGCATCAAATTCACATTTTTCCTTGAAAACAAAAAATTCAAACATACTTTTCTTATCCTCCCCGGACTTTCACAAAATGTCATATTCGGCCTAGATTTCATATCCAAAGCCCGCATAATTCTACACCCCGCAGAAAATCAGTATTTCTATGAAAAGCAACCCCACATTAAGTACAATTTTCACACTCCAAAGCCCTCCACCATAATTATGACCAACCCCGTATCCACCCCCTCAGATGTTCTTTCCGCCTCTCCACCACCTCCACCACTACACCATAAACTGCCCCATAATCATCCAAAATTGAATACACCCGACGATTTTCGTCATCATTTCACAGACAAATACCCCCAAGTACTATCCGATAAACTGGGTAGAACCAACGTTTTACAATATAAAATTCAAGTCCTCCCCAACGCCAACTGGCAAAATAAAACAAAAACTTACCATCTCGCTCCCGAAAAACTACAAATTCTTCGTAGTGTCATTGACGACCTTCTTGAACAAGGCGTAATCCGCCCAACAATGGCATCGTACACCTCCCCTTGCTTCCTAGTGACAAAAAAACACGAAACCCCCAGTCCCCAAAATCATCGTCTCGTCGTAAACTACACCCACCTCAACCGCCAAATTCAACAAGTCCAATACCAATTACCAACAATAGAACAAGCCTTCATGTACCTCAAACACGCCCGTTATTTCAGTATTATTGACCTCCGAAAAGCGTACCACCAAATCCCCCTTGATAAGTCCAGCCAAAAATACACCTCATTCACCACCCCATTCGGCATTTTTAAATATACGACCCTTCCCTTTGGAATTTCCACTTGCTGGACAGTATCCTAAAAGACATAAAATTCAAAGGCATTTTCAATTTTCTTGACGACATACTAGTCTATTCTAAAACCAAAGAAGAACACTTCGCCCTCCTCAATTCCCTCTTTACCAGGCTACAGAGAGCCGGTCTCACCGTAAACCCGAACAAAATTAAATTCCTCCAAACTTCTGTGCATTACCTCGGCCACATAATATCAAATGGTACTTACAAAATCTCCGAAGAAAGAATCAAAACATTAACCAACCTCCCCAAGCCCCGAAACTCAAAACAAATCAGTCAAGTACTTGGTGCAATCCAATTCTTCGGAAAATTTATCCCAAATTTAGCCCAAATATCAGCCCCTTTAAACGCTCTCCGCAAAAAGGACACACTCTTTAATTGGACTCCAGCCTGTGAAACAGCATGGAAAACATTACTACAAACTATTTCTACTCCTCCTGTATTATCATTGCCAGATTTCACCCTACCATTCGCCCTGTTCACCGACGCCAGCAACACCGGCATAAGTGCGGTCCTCGTGAACATCCACAACGATGCTTATAAACCCATCGCCTACGCGTCCAAAAAGTTAAATGAGAGACAACAAAAATATTCTACCTATGACAGGGAACTTCTCGCCATACAATATGGATTGGAAAAATTCCGAATATATCTCCGAGGCCGTCATTTCCACCTCTATACAGACAATGCGGCCCTATCCTTCATGAATAACCATGCCACTCAAAATCCAAGAGTACTCCGCACCATGTTGAAAATTAACGAATTCCAATTTACCACCCATCACATTCCCGGAGATCAGAACACTATAGCTGACCTCCTCAGCCGATTCCCTCACGAAAATCCAGACGCCCAAGAAACTAAAACCTATACCCTTGCCACCATTAGCGCCCAGTCTCAACACCCCCAAAATGAATCAAACAACCTCCTTACATCCTTCCCCCTCTCGTACAACGACATTGTCCAACACCAAAAAGATGACCACGAACTTGGCCCAATTTACACCCAGCTGAAATCAAAAACTTACACAGGTCCATATTCCCTAATTCGCGGCAAAATAACCATAAAAAACCAGGCAGACCAGAACCCAAAAATTGTAGTACCCAAAAACCTTCAACATCTTATTACTTCATATTATCATGACTCCCCCATCGCCGGTCATTTCTCATCAGAGAAAACAATTCAAAAAATAAAAGAAAATTATTTCTGGCCTAACATGTCTACCTCCATCACTAGTTACGTTTCATCCTGCGACATCTGCCAACGAGCCAAACAAAAAAATTTTTCTACGCAGCCACCCCTCGCGTCATACCCTAGCGAATTTCCCCTCCAAAAAATTTATATTGATATCACCGGTCCACTACCAGCCTCCAACAATTTCAAATACATTCTAGTAATAGTCGATGCATTTACCAAATACACCATCTTAAACCCTCTTAAAACAGCCACAACCCAAAGCGTCATCACAGCCCTCCAAAACGAACTTATTAAAAATTTCGGATACCCAGTTTCCCTCGTCAGCGACAACGCCTCCATATTTACTAGTTCAAAATTTAGAAATTTCCTATTTAGCTCTGGGATTCGCCACATCCTCCTCGTTCCGTATCGCCCCCAACCTAACATCTGCGAACGCCAGATTAAAACAATCAAAACCATCATTACCACTTACCACCACTCAAAACATACAAATTGGTCCCAAGACCTATACCTCGTTCAATTTGCTCTAAATACGGTGCAAAATGCATCAACCAAGCACTGCAGTTCCCTACTAATGTTTGGAAGACATCCCAATACCCCCCTCGACCTGCAGTGGCATCTCTACGACCTCCCTAAGTCCGTTTCCCCACAAATATTTAACAAAGCGCTTCAAAACCTAAAAAAGGCCCACCAAAAGATGGAAACGCAGTACAACAAGAGCACTGGACGTGTCACATTCAAAATAGACGACATTGTAGTAATAAAACAGCACCTCCTTTCAGACTCGTCCAAGAAATTTACCCAAAAATTATCCTTAAAATATAGTCCTCCCCATAAACTTATAAAACAGATAAATAAAACGTCATTTATAGCCATACCTCTTGATAGTTCCGATGATCCCCCAAAACAAAGAATAGTCCATCAAACCCAAATTAAACCTTATAAACAACGGAAATAATTGTAAATAAAACCTTTTTTCACCCATAATAAATTATTCAACCCACAAAATATAACCCCCCCCCCAAATCCACCTTCATGTTAACCATCCCGGCAACCCAAACCTACCATGTGCCCACGCTAAGCCCCGTTGAAGCTTTCTTTCAGCAACAACGTCATCATCCTCATCATCACCACCATTACCATCAACAGCATCATCACACAACAACTCCCGTCCCGTAAAAGCAAGCCACCACCACGGAAGACCTTTCAGCCACACATCCCCCGCCAATCCAACCCAGCAACCAAGGAATACCCGGGACCAGCCACACCAGGACCCCCAACCTCCAAGCATCACTGGATCGATGATTGCTCCCGGATTTCGAGTTTCCCCACCCCCGGGGAGAGTGTGACCGTTATAAACGCACACATTTAAAATTCGCGGTGATAGTTTCACCCCTCACCGCATCACCCAATTCTTTATTAGAATTATAAATAATTAGAAAAATAACGAAGGCCGTGAAGAAGGAGGAAGAGGAGAAAAAAGCCCCGCGGATCGCCACACACTCCCGCCGCAGGTCTCCGCCAAGAAGAAAGGGGCCAAGCCGAAGAAAAGAGCCCGCGTCCCTGGAAGAAAAAAGGAAATCAATCTGTTCCCAAATTTAATATTATCCCCAAAATACCAAATACAAACTTGGTTGTGGCATTTCCCCCTTTTCCCTTCACCAGAGAACCTCGGACGACATCTCCACGTAATCAATTGCCGGTTGGCCAACCTAAAGACAAATAGTGAGTGATTGTGTAGAATAAGTTATATTTTAGGACTTACCTTAGTCATAAGCCGTTCGTAGTAAATAATTTTATGTCATAAGTCCCTTGTAAAATATTTCGACCACTTAATATAATTGTGTCCACCCAACTCTCTTTATTATTATTTTAAATCCGAACCAATTTTCTCCCCTTCACCCAAGGTTCGTCGTTGATTGAGCCCTAGTGCTAGGCGACGGACTCCCTTAAATTGTTGGCCCTACGAACCCCTAGGCCACACTATTCTTTTCAATTAAGTTTGCGACATTGGATTGTTCCAAGTTTAGCCGCTAAGTAGCGCTTTTTGTCAAACTTCATTAGAGAAGCTATTTTTCTCAATTTTTGCCGTGGATTAGCGTATGTACCAATTTTAGCAGCTAATTAGCCATTCTTCTCAATTTCAGCAGTGAATTGTGGCTTTTCACTTTTTTATCCGCGAACAGGCAATTTTGCGAACCTGTTCAGTTGTTCGTGTACTTCGGTTGAGTGAGGATCTGGATTTAGCTCTCTCTCTCTTCAGATTGTTTACTGGACAATTTTCGCCCTTTGGGAAGTATTCTTTTCTTTTTCTTTTTTTATTTATTCACTCTTGAAGATTTAAGTTTATTATTTATATTATTTTATTTATCTTTAGAAGATAGAGAAATATATATATATATTAATTAAAAAAAAAAACGTCGGCATAATGGGGGAGAATGATCCCGAGAAAGAAGGTGTACCGCCGGACAAAGTCCCTCCTGATATCGAGATGAGCGAGACAACAGTTAGGGAAAAGAACGAAAAAAATATTGAAATGATGTTCCGATCTTCGGACTCGGGCCCATTTCATGTACTAATAGAAAGTATCGACACTGAACAAAGAGGAATAGGAAGACTTCATCCAATGTCGATAGGGAAATTAATCCACTCCCAATAAGGCTCGCAAATCTCTAAGCACATCTCTTTAATTAAAACAGTCGGAAGAAATCGTGTGCGAGTGGAATGTTCGAACCCATCAACGGCTAACAGCCTATTAAAATCAAGTTTCATAAAAGATAAAGGATTTAAAAGTTATATTCCGAAACACTTATTAGTACGACGCGGTGTGATCAGGGGAGTTGACACTCAAATTTCGGACGAAGAAGTTGCTGGTTCAACTTTTACCGAACTAGGACAATTGGAAATAATAGACATAAAAAGGATGAACCGTAGAATCCTAGATCCTACAACCGAGGAATATAAGTTAATACCTACCCAATCAGTTCTAATTACGATACGCGGACAATCATTACCGGCAAATGTATACATCTACAATACTCGCTGTGAAGTCTCACCCTTTGTACCTAGTGTGGTGCAATGTAAAAAATGTTTTCTATACGGACACTTTGCCGACCAGTGTAAAGGCAAACAACGCTGCGAAAAATGTAGTGAAAGTCACGAAACCAATGATTGCACAAGTCAGGAACTAAAGTGCGTTAACTGCAAGGGGAATCATAGTGCTTCGAACAGAAAAGTTTGTCATGCCTTTAATACCGAAAAACGTATAAAAAACGTCATGGCAGAAAGAAATATTGCTTATTCTGAGGCAAAAAATTTAATTTGTGGCAACTCCTTCGCAGCTATTTCAAGCAATCCTCCCCCCTTGGGTGACGAAAACATCTTCCCCAGCCTAACTCATCAAAATACTAGATATGATGGTAGACCAATAACCTCAACAAGCTCGTACACCCGACATACGAAACGTACTCGCTATTTCTCTCCCCCTCCTATAAACCCTCCGCGAGCACCAATACCTCAGCCATCTCAAAACCCGATTCAAAAGAGCATACCAGGCGGAATAATCCAATCTAACCCTCATCGCCCTTCCAATAAATCAGATAACGAGCAAAATAAAATTGAAAATATTTTAGATCTAGTATATATAATAGTGCAGGATATACGACAGTTAGAGGATACTGATTTAGCTGACTCTAGGGTTAAAAACCTTATACGTGACAAAGTCAAGGCATTGTACACAGAATAACTCTTAAACTTTAACGCTTTAACTTAAACTTCACTTTAAGACTTTTCTCTTAAAAACCTAAACTTATTATATGACTGATACATCTTTAAAAGTACTGCAATGGAATGCACATTCTGTTGTAGGAAAAAAAGGAGACCTCGAAAAGTGCATAGAGACAAACCAAGTTAATTTAGTCGCTTTATCCGAAACGTGGTTCAAACCACGGAATAACTATACTTATCGGAACTTTAACATTTGTAGAAAAGACAGACAAGACGGCTATGCGGGCGTGGCTATACTAATCAAGAATAATATATTATTTAAAGAGTATAAATCTGCTTTATCTGTCCCCAATCTGAACAGCGTCAGCGTTCAAATTTCTCTCAACACTTGTAGTAGCAACCCTCTAACCATAGTTTCTATATATAATACACCAAACAATGACATATCAAGCCAACAATGGTCAGCCTTTTTCAATAGCTACCCGAAACCGGTTTTATTTCTAGGAGATTTTAACTGTCACCATGAAGCGTTTGGATCTGCGTGGTCCGACACTAGGGGCAGAAATTTAATTAATGCGATTCAAGATTCAGGACTAACCCATTAAAGACTCCTGATCTCATTGATTTTTTTGTGGTCAAGGGAGTATCGGACAACTTCATTCACGTAGAAGACTGTGGCAGTCTAATGTCAGATCATTCTGCTATTGTTCGTACGATTAGCGGCTCAATCATTTTGAAGGAAGACCGGCCAAGGCTAGTCACTCAACGCACTAGTTGGGATGTTTTCAGGGAATACGTCGCCTCTAATATTAACCTTTCAGTCCCTCTAAAATCACCGGAACAATTAGAAGAGGAAGCTGGGAACTTCGTCAAATGTATTCAGCGAGCTGCTTGGTCTGCCACGCCTACAGAAAACATTGCAAGAATCAGCCACACCACATATCCCCGTGAGGTTAGAGAGCTGGTTAGGGAAAAAAGAAAGGCGAGGAAACTCAGGCAAAACAGTAGAGCTCCTTGTGACAAAGAAAACTGAATTGGCTAAAGACTCGGCTTGACGCCCTGAACAAGGAAATCAAGCAAGAAACACATGCCAGACTATTGATGGAGTTAACTCCAGGAAAGGACACGGATTACTCCCTGTGGAAGATTACTAAATCGCTTAAGCATCCCAAAGAACACATTCCTCCGATTAAAAAGCTGGACGGAGAATGGGCCAAAAGTCCCCGAGAGAAAGCTGAACTATTTGCAGAGCACCTCGAAGAAACATTTATGCCGCTGCAAGGGGAAAGAGATGAGGAAGACCTGCCGACGCTGCCTCCATCAGCGTCTTCGCAATTTATAAGACCGGTAACGTTTAATGAGCTTAAATATGCAATAAACAATCTCAAAACAAATAAAGCTCCTGGGTATGACCTCATAACTGGGAATGTCGTCAAACTACTCCCGGAAGTAGGAATGCGTATGTTACTCTACCTCATAAACGCATC
>CM075943.1:2004156-2079452 GCA_038030265.1 Corythucha ciliata | reverse complement strand
AAAATTACGTGCTGCTCGGAATAGTCCGGGGCGACAAACGAATAGACCTATTAAGATGATATTGGAGAAGCCTCCCCCCCTCCCATATAGTCAAATAGCTTGAGAAGTGCGCCCCCCTCCCCCCCCTTGGACACATTTCTGGATCCGCGCCTGGTAAGCCCAAAACTAATTCTGCAACTTTAATCAAGTTTGCCACACGCTTCGAAGGCGAAGGCAGTGTATGGACGATCTTCTTCCGGAATATGGATCTGATGGTATGCACTTTTTAAATCAATAGTACTAAAGTACTAACTCATCAATTCTTGGCAAAGGGTAGGCGTCGAGGAGGGTAAAACGATTGATTGTTTGAGAGTAGTCAATTACCATACGTTTTCGATGATTTTCATTGTGGGTTACGAGAACCTGAGCTCTCCGTGGTGATTGGCTAGGCTCTATTACACCTTCCGATGAAAGTTTTTGAATTTCGTTTTTGATAAACAAAAAGTCATCTGCTGAGTGCCTCCTCGATTTCACTGCAATAGGTTTGATGTTCGGCTTCAAGTTAGAGAAAAGTTTAGCCGGGGTGACTTGTGCTGCAGCGAAACTACAAATGGTGAGGGGATCACGTTTCCCTCCGAATTGTAATTCCACGGTGGAATGGTGTTTTAATAAATCGTGTCCGATGATGACATCAGCACACAATTCCGACAGAACGAGAAGTTTTGTTTTAGGGTAAACGTGACCTTGAATTTCGACGCGGTGGCTAGACAGCATTTAGTAATAGGCGAAGAGTGGGTGGTCGAAGCCATCGAAACACTTCCAACAGCAGGCATTACTTTGAAGCGCTCTCGGTAGACAATGCTAAAAGAGATGAAGCTTTCTGAACTTCCCGTGTCTACTAGAGCGTCCAATTCAACGTTATTAACTTTTATCTTGGTGATTGCCTTGTAGAGACACATCGGGGCCGAAGCGGCATACGACCTTTTACAGGCCGCAGACAAGAGTTTTGAGATTTTGACCTACAAACTTTTGAAAAGTGACCGATTTTGTTACATAATTTACAAGTTGCATTTCTGGCAGGGCATTCATATCTCGGATGACGGTTCGATCCACAAAAGTGACATTTTGAAGTGAGTGCGGACAAAGGATTGGAAATGGCAATTGTAGAAACTTCACTTTCATCCGATTTCTTACGAGAGCGAATTTGATCAATTCAAGTGGGATGTTTCGTAAGAAATGGCGTATTGTGTAGCTCTGTCTAAAGCCTGAGCTTGGCTGAAGGCATCAGTCAATTCCAAAGTCTTATTTTCCAGTAATCTTAAACGGATTTCTGGTGAAGCAAGTCCCGTTATGAAAGCGTCTCGAATCGAATCGTTCCGATTTTGTTCCTTGAATGCAATTAAATTGACTTCCACAGTCTGAGTGAAGTTCTAAAGGGATTCCGTAGCGACAAAATGTGTCTTTGCACGCTTCAATCACGCTGCTAGAAGTTAAGCTCGGTAATTTTGTTATCTCAAAGTAACGTGAGTAGCAATCGAAAATAGTTGCATACCATTTGCCGTCGAATTTGAAAAGATCTATAGCAGCGCGTTCCCAGGGCCTGTCCGGGAAAGAGCTAACCTCCAGTGGCTGATTGGGGTTTATTTTGTACTCAGCGCAGACTGGGCACGACGCTATTTTACTTTCAATGGCTTTGTACATCCCGGGCCATCAGATTACGGAAGCTGCTCTACCCGCGCACTTGGAGATGCCAAGGTGACCGGAGTGAATCCGAGATAGCATATCATTCCTCATTACCTCTGGGATAATTAATTTATTCCCTTTCAGTAGTAAACTGTCGGCGATCGTGATTTCGTCGCGAGCTGCAAAGTACGGTAGCATAGGAGACGGAATCTTTGATTTATCAGGCCATCCCTGGATTGTGTATTCCCGTAGCTTCACCAGCCATGGATCATTAGCCATGGAGTTGTTTGAGAACTTTTCGAACGGTGTGGTCATGTTCAGATTGGGGTTTTCCCCATATAAGGATGTCATCCATATGGACTACTGTATTGGCGACGTTGTTGACAATCTTTTTAATCCGATTTTGAAAGACCTCCGATGCTGATGTGATTCCGAACGGAAGGACTTTGAACTTGAAGCGTCCGAATGGTGTTAAAAATGTCGTCAAGTGTTGAGAACTCGTTTCTAATGGCACCTGCCAAAACCCATGATTGGCGTCTAATTTGGAAAAAAATTGTAGCACCCGAAAGTTGACTGAATGAATGTTCAATACCAGGAATAGGGTAATAATGACGTTTAACGTTTTCGTTAAGCCGGGTTAGATCAACACAAATTCGCACGTCACCATTTTTCTTGGGCACAACAACGATTGGGGCACACCATTCTGTCGCCGGCTCGACAGCCTCGATCACTCCCATGCCCACTATGCGTTCGAGTTCTTTCTTGGTTTTTTCCAAAAGAGGAATAGGTACCTTCCTTGGAGTCGTGATGGCGAAGGGTTTCGCGTTGTCTTTTAACTGAATAGAGTACGGTTCGGACAAGGAACCTAGACCTGAAAACAACTTAGGAAATCAGTTTGGCTCACTTGATTGACAGTTGCTAAAATTCTAAGTTTTTGGAGGGCTGGTTTCCCCAAAAGTGACCGTTTTCTGTTGTTTCTGAGAGAGCGAAAGCGAAGCGAAGATTTCCTCAGCTTTCTCTTCCATTGAGTATATCAGCATATCTACCTGACGGGAACCAGGAGCATTGTAAAGTCCTGAGACACTCCAGTAACGCAAAAATCGTTTTTTCCAGGCCGCCCATTCACACGGTTTGAAACTGAAACTTTCAGAACCCCTGACTTGGGTGAACGAATGTTCCGGAACGGAAGATTTTCCGGTTTCGGCTGAATCGTGAGGCATTGTGGCTGATTTCGGATTATCGCGTGTAGGAAACGCGTGTAGGGTCCCATGGAGCTGAGCGCCCAGTTGAATCGCTCCCTTGATATCACCACGTCGCATCTGTTGCACTCCTCTTCGTCCACTGTTCCACCCCTAAGTGGCATCTTGCCCCTAGAATCTTGCCAGTATCCCTAAACCCACCTGGTTAGGGGCCCAAAACACTATTTTTCTGAGTTTATTTCTTTAGAGCCACTCCATCAGGATCATTTTTGTTGCGGGTTCGCTTTCCCTGCGAGGCCAACCCCAGCACGGCGATCGCCAACCAGCCCATTAATCTGGATGGCCAGCCCTGGCCTGGATACCTGCGGCACTATTCACCTCATTCCTCTTGTTTCGGGAAAGAACTCACAATTTTACTCCAATAAACACAGTTTACCGCGCCGTTTTTGCCATTTTCAGGGCACGCATTGTCCTTGCAGCCATTTTTAGGACGGAAATTAGTCAGTTTTTGTCCAAGACCTTCTATAGAACCCAAACTGTTCTGTAAGTTTTTTAGAAGGTCTTGGTTTGGCCGAACCAATTTCTCGACGAGTTCAGTAGAACTGAATTAATAGAATTCATGGGAAATTGAAAAAAACAAACAAACAAAAAAATGGGGGAAATTAAAGGCTCTCGTGGAAGCACCAGGGGGTGTTACACCATGTGTGTACATAGTACAGCGCGAATGGTTAATTTGGCCATTTTTTGACAAGAGGATTGAAAGTTTGAGATTTTTATGGTGTTTTACTATTTTTAGCACGCGAATCGTCAGTTTAAGCGCATTTTTCAAACCTTTTAAAGTCGCATACTTGCTTCAAGAATATAGCACTCCAGTTCTGCAAAGCTTGAGGACCTTCAAACTTGTGATGAGCGTATATTTTCTCTATTTTAGCCGTGAAGTAGTAGCCTCAAGATAGCGCGAAACGCGAATCAGGACATTTTTCATCAATTAGAGCCATGAGAATAGCGTTTTCGTGGGCCGAATCGAATATTCAGTCACTTGTTATATAGTTTGCTGTGAGCACCTGCTACGATCTACTCTTCAGAGACGTTGACTGATAATCGTCGATTATCAGTGGTGGAATTGGCGTTTTTCTTTAATATTAGCCGCAAATGAGTGCTCATTCTCGATTCTAACGTGAACGAGCGCTTTTTATACACTTTAGACGTGAAAAGGTCTCGATAAACTATTCGAATTAGCGTACCAATTTTCTTAATTTTGGACTGAACGTTGCGTTCTCGAGTTCAGCGTTTGTGCTTTTTCTAGATTTTGTCCCGCAAATTAGCGTTTTTTATCGCAATTTTAACCGCAAATATATGCTTCCTCCCCCCCCCCATTTTAGCCATGAATGGGCGCTGTTTCAACCAATGATTGCGCTTTTTCTCAACTGTAAGCTCGGGCCGCTGACTGATGGCCCCAAGAGCAATAAATTATTACTATTTCTCAATTTTGGCCGGAACGGTATACCTAAACGTTGCATCGACAAACCGCAACAGGCGAGCTGTGGCAAATAAGGCAAATATAATTTAGATGAAAGGGTGCCAAATAATTGAATTCTGAGGAAGAATTTTACGCTGATTCTGTCAGTATAACAACTTCAACGCAGTCGACTGTATTTTTTCTTTTCGAAATGTCAGAGAAAATAAGAATATTCGATGGTCGAATGCAAATCGCTGCTGCTTGCATGTAGAAAGTTGTGCGACTCGATGTGACGTGTCTTTTGTTGTTTCTGAATTCCAGATCAAATGACCATGGAAAAAGACCGCATGAGGAAGATGACTGATGACTTAATCGACACCTTCGCAGATTTGTCCTCCCAATAGACGTACAATTAAGTTTAATATAAAACATGCCTTTATTGCATTGAGGCTAATTTTAAGCACTGAACACTGCCATTTTGCTAATATGTTAATAATTTATTACTAAACCCGGAGTTCTGGGTCATTTTTGTAAAATCCTTCTTTGAACTTTGCATTCCAATAATTCTGTTATAGACCCAGAATTTAAACTGCCTGGTTTAACGGAAAAAATGGTTGTATAATTCTATTAGTAATAATGAGGTAATTAAAAAATCAAATTCAGGCATTTTATCCTTATTTGTATTGCAACTTTCTTGTTTTATACATTTTATTATTTATTTCGTGTAAATTAGCACAAAACACCTGCAGTTCGCTGCCAAAAAAAAATGCTACGTAATCAAATTGCATTCACGTATTTTAATTGTTGAATTCAAGTGCAACTTTTTCTTCGAAAAATCGCTTAACCGATTACTCTATATTCTATTCATTTCGTCACGAAATGAATTAACTGATGCTCCTCACGCCTTACCATTTGCCCCTCACCCAGTTAAGCAATGGTCTTATGGACTTCTTCAAGACCGTAAGATTCGGACCTTTGAGTTCTTCGGTCTGAATATTAAAATGACAACGCCGCGGAGGGATCTACCACTTGAGGCCATTTCGTCTGTATAAATACAAGCTATCGTGGAGAAAAGGATTATCAGTTCAACCTGAGAAACCAACTAAACAACAATGAAATTCATCGCTGTGAGTTATCTAGTTTTATTTTAATAAAAAAAGGGAGGTGAGAGAAAAAAACAATTATTTATTTTTATTATGTTTTTTTTTGTCGGTCAGATTGTTCTCTTCAGTCTCGTCGCCGTTGTCTTTGCTGCAGAGCAACGTGACAAACGAGCCGTCTTCGCCGCCTCTCCCTACTACACATCACCTTACGTAGCTTCACCATACCTGGCATCACCGTACGTCGCATCGGCTGCATATGTCAATTCGCCCTATGTCGCCGCTGCCGCCCCTTACTACGCTCCTTCAGCCGCCTACCTTTCCCCATACACCGCCGCCGCTTATTTTTGAAAGCTTGAATAATTATTAATAACACAAAAACGAGTGAATATGGTTGTTCCTTTAAATGAAGAGTATTAAAAAAAAAAAAAAAAACCCCTGGCTTTACAAGTGTCTGTTTTAATGGAAGAAGGCTGAAGACCTGCTAAAAGAGCTCGATCCGCAATGCACAGTGCGGATCGAGCTCTCTATTCTTGACAGGGTTTTCAAAACGTTCAAGTACCTTTAGAATTTGAGGAAGAGGATTCCAGAAAAAAGTGGTTTAGATTCGATAGAAACTTAGATGTATAGATTTTTGAACACTCAATAGAAGCAGCTTTCGAGATGACATCGAGTGCCTCCATTGTCACCCTCCATAAGAATGAATCGTTTTTTTTTTTTTTTTCGTTTCAATCGATTTTGGGCTATTTCAAGCAACGCTGATGTCAAAAATGTATCAAGTTAGTGCCGATTACCAATGTCCTCGGGTTTGTACATCAAGGGACAAGAGGGGGGTGGGGGCAGCGCACAAAGAAGTCTCCCTCAAAAGTTAGTTCAACCGGAAAACTATCATTTAAGTCAGATTCTGATTTAATCATCAGATACTGGGGCCTTAATTTGTTAATTTGCAGTTTTCTGCTTGAATGGTGAGTCATGTGAGGGGGGGGGGGGGAGAAGGTGAATATTCCAGTTTACAAGCGACTTTTGCCAGTTTCCTGGCAAAAACCTTCTGTTGAAACCTCTCGATAGAAAGAAAGTCCCAGCAAGCTGGCTGTCAAATAGAGTGCATTTACTACTATGAATTTCTACGTTTTTAGTTAATTTGCTATTATGTATTCGACAAAAATTACCACTCAGTGTGACTCTCTACTTTAATTTAGCCATTTCTGCACAATAATCTCTAATTTACTAATAACGTAATAATAATAATAATAATAATAATAATAATCCCTACTTACGTACTACGTAATAACGTACTAATGATCCCTAATTAACTCTGTTCGCCAGCCACCTGCCGGAGCGATATCTTTTGATGCTTTGGCATTCACCCTCATTACCATTAAAGGAGCTTCGTCCTGCACTACCATCAAAAAACCGCAATGCTCCACTGCGCTCCCGAACAATGTTAACGGGTTGCAGCACTTCCTTCAAGCTACAATACGCCCCTCCCCCCCGTAAAAAGGGTTTGTTCATCTCTCTCGCCTGCATCCTGAAACTAGCACTACCGATTTCGCGGACGTACTCTCTACCATTGCCTTGAGTCAAGAAGCGGGTATTTTCAAACTGCATACGAAACACGATTCCTACTCTTCTTTCCGCATCATTGTAGATGAGAAGGATTTTTGAGAAGGTCTTAGGTCTCCGATCCGAATTTATGGCCTCATGGGTGTCTCTCCTCGCGGAATCTTGGTCCATTTCACCTCTGAAGTTGCCTTCGCAGCCGACAGCCGATGCACCACTGAGTTCGCATGAATGACTATCAAATAAAACCGTAAGCCAGTGTACCTCAAACTTGACCTTAATTCATTCCAACATGCGAAGCCTTTCGAACAAATTACGTGAACTTGAAGGGTTTACTCTTGCAAGATCCGACGTATCTGTATTTTGTCTTATGGAACACTGGCTCAGGGATGATGCTGTAAATTTACCAGAGGGAGGGTCAGCAACGAAACGTGACCTGTGTAAAAGAGACATATAGTGGTCTCGCATTCTTCCAAGATCTGAAGTAAACCACTTATGTCGAGACTGCTGTTTAGCTGTAATTAAAGTCCAAGGGCAAGCCGCGTCGCTAATCCTAATAAAAACATCGATAAACAGTTGAGCCGCTTCGTTGGAGGAAACCAGACTGTAAATGGGAAACCAAAGTCCAGGCTGTTGCAGGAGAGACCGTAGATGCAGAAGATTCCGATCATGAGACTGACGTCTTTGACCGGGAGGTGTCCTACCGTGCAATTGAGGCTACGGGCTGCGAAACACGATTTCTTGGGCGAAATGATCAGAAAAAGTATGTTCACACCTTTTTACGGCGAGCCAGTTGTTGTGGATATTTGTTATCACGTTGTCCAAAATGGAACTCTTTCCAGTCGCACTGACCCTCGTGCATACGGAGACCGTTACTCTAAAATCAAAGCTATTGATCAACGCGTGGAAATTCAAGCACCCTCCGTCCTCAAGATTCTCAAAGTGGATGTTGAAGTCACCGAGGATGACAGTAGGAGCGTTAAAATTCGTTAAAGCGGAGAGGAATTCGGCGAAAATGCTCATAAACTGGCGAAAAGGAGAAGCCGGCGGTCGGCTCTGGATTCAAAACACGAGTTTGCAGAGATTTCCAATGCAAGCTATCAGCAGAGAGTTATTTTAATCGATAGAGACTGGTAGATAGAAGGTTGGACTTCAGGAAAATAGCCGATCTACCATTCTTAGTTGAGGTTCATCAAAAACTGGAGGCGCAATAGAACCCCTCGAGGGTCGGATTCGAGAGTCCTTTGTCTCAGCGAGGAAGGAGTATCGATCCTCTTTGAAAGCCGCCAAGATCAGCTTCAACGACAATCTTATTGAGCCTTCAGCCAATAGGACAAAATCAGCTTGGAAAGTGGTACAATCTGAGATAAAAAACCCAATCCTCGGCACACCTCGCGTCTGCCCTGGAGGGGAGAAGCTCACCGCCGACGGATTCAACAAGTTTTTTATTAAGGCAGCAGCTGATTGCATTGACAAATTTCAAAAAATCTCAGTTTCATTTTAAGGACTTCATGCCTCCCGTAAAGTGTGGATTCGGTTTCACGGGGGTCACTGTGCAAGAAGTTTTCGAAACTATGAAGACTTTGAAGAGGGTTCATTCCCATGACTTTTATGGGTTGACAGGAGAAATGATGCTGTCTTGCGCAGATATCGTGGCTGAGCCTCTGTCGCACCTATTCAATTCCTTTCTTCGCGATGGCGCCTTTTTCAAGAGTAGTTCCGATTCACAAAAACGGCTCGACGGAGTACTCTAATTATCGGCCCATTTCAGTCATTCCAATTTTCACCAAGGTTTTCGAAGCCCTCCTCGCAAAGCAACTAGTCCAGTACTTCGAAAGTAACAATTTATTCAGTGAATCTCAATTCGGTTTCCGGTCGGGTAGATCCACAACCAAGGCCACGACTTCCATTCTTCAAGAATACTTGAAGAGTCTCGAGCGCCAGGACGTGACTGCACTTTGGCTGTTTGACTTGACCAAAGCGTTCGATTCTCACGATCCTGAAATTCTCTCCTCCAAACTTTCACATTACGGGTTGGACTATGCAGTGGTACGAATCTTGAAATCGTTGATTATGGGATGGAGGCAATGTGTCTCTTTCAACGGCCTCGTTTCTACCCTGGAATCAAATCTTGATTTGGGAGTGAAACAGGGGTCAATCATTGGACCACTCCTGTTTCTAATCTTTATTAACGACCTTCCAAACCTCTTCCTTGATCCGCATTCGTTTGCCTGCCTCTATGCTGATGACGTCACCCTTCTGTGCTCTGCTCCGTCCTTAGGCTTGTTGCAGGATTCGTCAATTTATCGACTAGTAAACTCCAAGACTGGTGCTCGGCAAACCGTTTGGTAATCAACTTGGATAAAACTCAAGACCTGTTTTATTTTATTTCAGCTCTCAGGTTCCTCACAAAGTGCTTGTCCACTGGTAAAAATCCTCGGTATTTGGTTCGGCGCTCGTGTTTCCTGGTTTCTTCTTGTAAATAGCCTCGCCTCCTCTTCAGCTCGAGACAATTACGTTTTGCGTCGGCTTTCGAAATCGGTGACGCAGGCAGTCATCAAAACAGTTTCCTTTGCTTGCTTTCATTCCCTAATATCCTATGGTATCCCGTTGTGGGGAAACTCGCCGCATGCCCGTCGTATTTTGCGCCTTCAAAAGATGGCCGTCAGAATTTGCTGTGGTGCCCGTCCAGGAGGGAGGCGCTGGGTGCTTACCGTACCTGGCACCTACTATCCTGGAGCTTCTAACTTTTGTCAATGACAATCAACTTAAAATCCCACTCGTTTCATCGGGTCATGGCTATCAGACTCGAGGCGCCGACAACCTGGTAGTGCCCAGACTTCGCCTTGCCACCACTCAAACATACTGTCCACGAGCCGCTGATTCAGGTCTTTCCCAGCAAAGCATTTTCGTGCGGAGCTGGAGGAACAACTTCTCGATTTAGCACCGTATTCGATTTTCGATTTCGAAAACATTATAGTAGGTGCCTATTTAATGTTTTACGTCCCCAATTTTTGTATTTTTATGACGTTGTTATACATTTTATAATGTGTTGGCAAAAATAAAGTTATGTTATGTTATTCAGTTCCATTCAAAGGACCACTTCACATGAGGCTTTAATGATTTTTAGCATGTTGAAAATCGCAAGGATCGTTTGAATAATTTTGCTGGTCAAACCACTGAAGAGTAAAGCACTCTTTTTTCACAAAAATGGTCATTTCTGCCAAAAAACATCGCTTATTACTTTTTTAATGAGCTCATTGGTAATTTTCATGAGTTTCCACCAAAATGTTCCCATAGAAACTTCAGAAGGACCGTAAACCTGAGTTTTTCCCCTCTTTAACTCGAAAAGTACGCGTTCCGGAAAACTGTGGGTTTTCCTATAGCGGCGCAAATCGCTTAGCGAGCGCAGCGTGTTTTACATTTATTCCTAGTAACTACGTGTTTACTTTTCGACTGGGAACAATTTAAATAACGCTGCGCGGAGTGTTTTGCGCTGATAGGAAAATCCGGCCAAAAACGTTGAAGCGCTAAATTTTCATTTAGAATTCAAACAACCCTCTACATTTATGGACCAGCTGAAGATACATTTCTAAACACGTAAAAATTCTGCACGATCTCATACATGAAGACTCACTTTATGAAAAGGTGAGGCTAAGAAATTGAAATTCCTGGGTAGGGGTAGCCTTTGTATATCAGAGAATCGACAAATAAGCTTGCCAACCACCGCTTGTTCTTAGGAAATCGTCGTGATACTCTCTCTATATTTCTTGAAAAATCAACTTTTCTGAAATCCTGGGGGGGGGGGTAGTTACCCCCTCCCCACTTATGGATCCGCCACTGGTTTCCGTGCATACGGGTCGCCCGTCCTGGGCCGTGCAGAAAGTATAGAAACCTCTTCATTGAATGTTGGGAGTAAACTTGCGTTTTAAATTATTATTGTAGCACAGGTTTTCGAAATTAGTACCTACCTTTTAGGGTCCTTTTGAGGATCCCAAAGGACCATAGGACATAAACAGTCTACTGTATGATAATTTCGTTGTCTCTAATCTTTCGATACTAAGCACCAGCATCACAGTGAGATCTTGAGGACCAGGATACATTGAAAGATCACGCGAATAAAATTTCATTCACTCTGTTAAGCCGGCCACTCACGTGCAGTTTGAACTGTCAGTTTGGACTGTTCAGTTAAGTCTCCCACACACTTACAGTTCAATTCTTCAGTTAACATAATGGATTCGAATGAGCAGGACCGCGATGCAGTTCAAACTGCACGTGAGTGGCGGGCTTTGGTTTGAAGAATATTTTAAATGCAGAATTGGATCGATCGTGAACTATGTCATTCTGCTAGAACAACTAGAGTGTCTATTTCTTTCCACGGGTAATCATTTAAAAAAAAAAAAACTCCAGCGACAATTTCAATGGACATCTTTATGGTAAAAAGCTATATTTACGTGCGGCACGCGCCCGTGACTTTTTCGATTTCGCTATTTATAAGTTTATTACATTGACACACTTATTTTTTCGAGACCCTTTTCAGTTGTGCAGACAGAGAATAAAAATACAAAATGTGTTACAAGAAGAAATAAGTTTCCTCTCTATTCTATGCCTCGTTCAAAATTCAAGATTTCGAGCATTTTATAGCGTGGAAATTGGTTTGAGAGATGGGCATTTCCAGGGGTGCCCGATGTCACTTTCAGCAGGAGCAATTTGGGTCTATTTCAAAGGTTTAATTTTACGTGACCACCGTGTTCTTTGACGTGAAGAGTGCTTTCGACAGAGTATTTCGAGAAAGCGTAGTAGTACAGTTGGAACGGTGGGGCTTCAAGGGAAATCTTCCCTGCGCTGTAAAGAGTTTCCTGGAGTGTCGTACTTTTGTGGTGAGAGTGGGCGGGCGGATACTCTTCTGAACGTGTACAGGAGAATGGCATACCGCAAAGGCTCAGTGTTAAGCGTGACCGTTGTTCCTGATAGCAATAAATCAGTTATGTAGGAACCTCCCAAGGCAAGTGAAAGTATCCATGTGCGCCGATGATCTGGCTATATTTTTTCGACACTCACTTGAGTCTACGAGCACCAGAGTAATGCAAATAGCTATAGATAAACTTGTAGAAAATGCCGCATTCTGTGGGTTAGGGTTTTCGGAGGAGAAGACAGTCGCAGTCCACTTTTGCAGACTGAGGACTCCCCATGACGCTCTCCCTCTGTTTATTCAGAGAAACGAGATCAGATACAAGGAGGAGCACAAGTTTCTTGGTTTGTATTTTGATAGGCAGCTGAGGTGGAAAAGGCACATACAAGAAACTGTAATTAAATGCTACAAGTCAATGCGGGTGCTAAAAGTCATCTCAAACCAGCAGGGGGAGCAGACAGAAATATCTTAATAAAAATGTTTAATAGTCTCATCAGGGCAAAGATGGACTACGGATCAATTGTTTACGGATCGGCAAGGAAAACATGGAGAAGGCAGAGAGAGAACCGTTTTCTGGTTCATTCGAAAACTTGACGCCCGGCCCCGCAAGCCTTCTCATTAGACAAGTGATGTATGTTCTCCAGGACCCGTTCAACGACAGTTGAAAGGAATTCGCTAAAATCACGACAGTCCAGGGGGGAAGCCATAGATACGCTGGACCTATGGGAAACTAGTCCTTCCCTTCGCAAAACTTCCCAAGTTGCCTTTGTGGGGCATATGGCACTGGAGATATGACTCGCGTTATATTCCAGGCGCGCCAAGCGCAACCTTTCCTTATAGGTTTTGTGAACCTCCCTGTAAGCGGCGACATGCTCAGCCGATTTACTGAACTTCTGAAGGGCATAGAGGCGAAGCACCTCGCTCGTTGTACCATTCGCAGGGTCTCAGTTCGAGCTGCTGGAGCAGGACTTTAGTGGAAAGAAAACGTCGCGGAAGTAAATGACAACACTCAAGAAGTAGTCAATGACGACGTTGGGATCTGTCATGTTGTACAACGCCGACCAGTCAAACCTTGAAACATTCCAGGCAAAGTATCCGACATTGTCAGCCGAGAACGACCGCCTCATCAGATCTAGGGGTGTCCAATATCACTCTCGAGAGTAATTTGGGCCCACTTGGAACTCTTTATAGCCACGTGAGAATTTTATGCCCTTTTCAAGCCACACCCAAATAGTTGAGGGAAAAAATTTTTTTCTGAGCCGTGCTCCTAACTCATCATGTTCTGCTAATAAAACATACCGAAAATCGCCTCAAAAAACGAGAAAAGACTGTTGGGTAGTATTGATACACTACCGTAAGTTTTTGACGTGAAACGACTTTTTTAGTTTTTTTCGCGCTACCTGCTTCGTAAGTTGCCCATTACGATAACATAATAACTCCAGTAAGTTGAATTTTTCATAACCTGGTGCTTTATAGCTTCAGTTTTTGAAAACTGTACAGAAAAGGTTTGAAACTGACATGAAATAGTAGATTACATTACAAGATTAGTAAGTGGTGCTTGGTGCATTACCTGCGAGTTTTTTGTTTGGCGGACGAGGCTTGCCGAGGTAATACCGCTTAATAGAGGTGAGGTGTGATTTCACTGTCGGTGATTTTGTCACTGTGACTACTCCGTCACTGTTGGCTCCGGTGACGACCACATTGAAATCACCGTTCCGACCATCTAACGGTGACATTCCTTTTCACTTATAATCGCCTCTTCATTCGTCACTTCTATCGCTTCACTGCGCTAGAGTCTCTTGCAGGTTACCACCACTTTACCAGTTCTACTATCGCTCCAATGAACTCAGTAGCATTCTCCCCAAGTCTATCCCTCGTCCGTTGACTTTTTTTCTTGGACTTATAGTTAGTATTGAACCTTTAGTGTCGGTAATATATTTTTATTCACTTCGTTTTCCAAGACCTGTGCTACAGTGATCTTGTATAATTTTACTTTTTTTAAAAACACCTTCCTAGGCAGGAGCGTAGCCAGCCCTTGACCAAAGGCTGGGCAGAATATGTCGGACGTTATGGAAACTAGAGACCCCAGCGCAATAAATCGTCAAATTCTTCCCCGGAAACTGAGTTTTCAAAAAAAAGGGTCGTAATCCATCAAAAACTAACATCTCCGGTCGGAAATTATCTGTTTTAGCCTTCTATTCCTGATTTTCTATCCAAAAACTGACAATTCTATTCAGGGGGGTGATTCTGTAACTTGCAAAATTTACGTGTCGTAAATTGGAAGAAGGGCGAGGAGAGGTACCTCGTTACCATGGTTTTTACGATACCTAGTGAATTAAACTGTGGAATTTTCACGCTAGATTGTGTGGTCTCGAAGAAAAAATAATAAATTCTTGACAAATGCGTGGAAAAACCAAGGCAACGGGGTACATCCTCTCCCCCTCCTTCCCTGTTACGACACGTAAATTTTGCGAGTTACAGAATCACCCCCCAGATTTTTTTTCTAATAACAGACAATTCATTTCCCCGGAAATCGTTACTTGGCATTCAAATATGCAGGGTGACCGTCTTTTCATCAACGTCTTGTCTGAGAGACGTAAAAATTAAACATTTTTAACCAAACAATAACGGGTTTTAACTCAAAACTGACGTTTTTTAACAAAAAAACTGAATATTTCACTCTAGTATAACTGGATATTTTACTTCAAAACTGACGTTTCTACGCCAAAGACGAAGTGTTTACGCCTAAACTAAAAATTTCACAGCACAACTTTTAAAATCCAAGTCTTTACCCCCAAAACTGGTGAATTCCGCCTAAAAATGGCGGGTTTAACCCAAAACGGATAAGAAAAAATGATCTTAATTACAATTAACAGACCACTCAGTACTAAAAACTGCCGATTATATCCTTCAATTGGCGATTTTAGTAAAAAAACAGAAAACAAAAAAAACGGCAATTCCTGGCCATGTCTGACGTGCCCCCCCCCTCAAAATGAAGATGCTACCACAAAACTGGCGATTTTAACCTAAAACTAAACTTTACTGTTCCATTTCAAAATTAATATTTTACACCCGAAACGACAATTTCCGCTCAAAATTAGATAATTTACTCCAAAACTGACAATGTCACACTTTAACTCAAGTTTTCCTCAAAACCGGTGATTTTAGACCATTCTGCCTTGAAAACAGGTGATTTCACAACAAAAAATGACAAATTCATCGCAAATGTGACGATTTTATACCAAAACAGACGATTTCACGCCAAAGCTGACGTGTTGCCCCGTAACTGATGACGTTAATACAAAACTGGCCATTTTACCCCAAAACTGACTGTTTTAATTCCAAAACTTTCGATTTCATCCCAAAAACGTTCCTAAACTGAAGATTTTACCCTGAAACTTGCGGTTCCACTCCAAAAATATCACTTTACCTCAAAACTGAATATTTTACTTCAAAATTGACATTTTACTGTGTTGTGGGCACAGCTTTTCAGGGCACATAGAGTAAGTTTTGACGATTTCAAGGCTGGAATAGTTATAATTGCCATTTTTAGGGCGCATAAAGTCAGTCTTTCCAGTTATAGGAGCGAACAGTACGTCCCAAGTCAAGGCGAGAACAGCCGGGTTGGCCGTTTTCGGCGCTCCGAATGGTCTATTTTGCCATTTTTAGGGCAGGAGTCACTTGTTCAGGCATTTTTAGAGCTCGATTCGTCGGGTAATCCATTTCTAGAGCTCTTAAAGTAAATTCGGCAATTTCTAGGGCTCAAATATAGTAATTTTAGCCATTTTAAAGACACAAATCGTCGGTTTTGCCATTTTCAGGGCTCAAATACGTAGTCCATCAAGCCAAGGCCATGATGTTTGACGATTCCTGGTGCGCAAAATTGTCGATTTTGCCATTTTCAGGGATGGAATCATCGTTTTAGGCATTTCCAGGACACGTGAAGTCATTTTGGCCGTTTTCAGGGCTTGATTAGTCCGTCAAGTCAAAAGCGCGCATTATGGTCATATTTGGCTCAAGAATGGCCAGTCTGATCAATTTTAGCGCATGGTCGATTTAGCTATACTTTCGGGCGGTAGACATGATCTTTTTAGGCATTTTCAGAAGTTCACCAGTCGCCACCAATTTTTAGGGCGCGTGAAGTCCAGTTTTAGCCATTTTCAAATTGCGAATCGACAGTTTTGTTTTTTTGGGCGTGACTTTAGTTACTTTAGCCGTTTTTATCGTGAAAATAGCTAGTTTTAACTATTTTTAGGCAGTGATAAGGCTGTAAAACCAGTTTTAGTAGAGCGAACCACAGCATTTCTCTAGCACCTCTCTTGAGCAAATACTGAATCCGCGTCTGTCTGCGAAAATGGTATTCTAGGACGCAAAAACAATATCTATCCGCCATTTTCTGTTTTTTTTTTCAGAAGCAGCTAGTTGCACCCGCAATAATTGTTGCAATAGTAACAATGATGGGCTCTCGAGGGCCGAGGGGGTCCGAGTCCTTCAGTTTGTGAATGCCGTAGATAGGTTTGCGGACCCGCATTAGGCTTTTCCGAGTCCGACCCTAAGGGCATGGCGTATGAGCAGGTAACGGCTTAAGCGCTTCGGGCTCGGCTAGGCCGGGTGCGGGCCCACTGAATAATAATAATAACAATGATGAGCACATTGGAAAGAGCACAACATTTTCTATTCAAAGAGCCTATTTTTATTCAGATCAGACGATATCTAATACGTTTTGAATCAGCTTATTAGCGAGGAAATTTAATTCCGGAAGTACATTGGTGATGTATAGTCAGAAAATTACGTTTTTTCGCCAATAAGCAATACGTACACAATGAAATTTAAACTTGGAGGATAGTTTTCTTATAGTTTGTAGATGGTCTCCCATGAATTTGAATGAAATCGGCCCAGTATAGTTTCTCGGAAAATCAAGCACCACTGAAAATGTATTTATATTCATATTTCCGAAAATATGAAAGATACTCGTATGATCTTCGCGACAATTTTCCTTTAAACTTGACCATAAGGCCTGCTATCAACAGGATTTTTTTCAAAATTTTATCTCACGTATTTTCTGATATAGAGGGGGGGGGGGGACAGGTCATATTGTCACGTCTGACGTCATTACTTCTTCCATGTTTGACTTAAAATTAAAAAAAAAAAAAAAAACATTAGTGATCCTTGGACCAAGCTCTTTCCAATGACACCCCACTCGACGGGATAATTTGAATTTTTTTTTATGCCCTCACTTTCTTCGTCACCCCGGAGTGGGGGAAAATAAAAATTCATTTTTTATGATTGAACTTGAATGTCCTTCACACATCACACAAGTATGCAAAATTTCAAATTGCTAACACATCTCAGTGCTGAGATATTTGAGCGTTTCAATTCAACGCTTGTCGTTACACCCCCATAGCTATTTTAAAGACGTATATAGTTATGAAGAAAAAGCCAAAACACCCGTCGAAGTCTTCAATTATTTATTTTCGCCTACGTTTCGCTATGCTCCTAGCATCCTCAGGGCTCTAAACATTGCAAAAATTACACATAGTTACTAATTTAAATAACAAAACCAAATAAGAGGCGGGGGCAGAAGTCCGCACTAGCCGGTTTTTTCCCCTTCCTGAAACGTGAGTTGCGAATTTCTGGGGGTTTCCTCTTCTATCTGGTAGATGGACATCTTACTCGCATCCCCAGTGAATCTGATGAATTTTCCATGGAAATTGAAAGCGATATAAAGATTTTTTGAAACCCTTCTCGTAAGAAGGGGCAAGAGTCCGCCCCCTATCAGGCATGCGGACTTCTGCCCCCTCAGGACTTTACACCAGGTTTAATAAACTGTTCTGATGAAAACCCCTCAAAAACCTGTACAACCATTAAAAGCACATTACTTCTCGTACAAATGGATATCCTGGTAAAGCACCCACACGTTTGGACTTCGAAAAAATGTTTAATTTTCATATAAAATGACTGTAAAATTATAGTAACATTGGCATTTAAAGATCACAATGGTATCATGAGAGGAAATCTTCCTCACAACACATTACTGTCCACAAGGGACAGGTATTTAAGTTTGACCTAAGGACTAGTTTAAAAAAGAGATCGACAATCACATCTGCTACTAACAAAACGAATCATAGTAAAAGAATCACATTTTTTTAACAACTCAAGTTTAAAAAAAGAATGAAGCAGAGAAAAAAATAAAAATGCCTCGAGTAAAAGAATGAAATGTTTACGCACCTCAAGCAAAAAACAAAAAAGCAGAATGGAGACGAGAAACAAATATTTCAAAAAATGGTAAGTTCGCTCAAATCATCTCCAAACGTGATCATATTCATAAATCTAGACGTGGTTGTGTGAATTGGGTTAGAAAGTCTCATGTAAATGTCACAATTTTCTATGAAGGCATCTTCACTAGTCCCCGAAAATCTGCTTGCTTGTGTTAGTGACTCGTTTATAGAATAAACCCTGAATGCCTTCATTATAAACGTGTATTATCTTGGCAACGTAAAGCCGGAATGAATTCTTCGTTTTACCGTGGACTTTGACCACGACGGATCGTCCTACTTGATAAGAGGGATCGGTTGCTGCCGTTTGCTGTTCGTCACTGCTATCAAGATGGTCTTCAAAAAATCGGAGTCCATGTCCATATCTGAAGAGCTGTTATGGACTGAATAGTCAGACTCAGACAGTGAGGAGCTGCTTTCTTGATTTTTCTTCTGGTGTTTAGCTGGGAACAACTGCCTCTTGCCCTTCATCAGCTTGTTAACTAGAAGCTTCTTCCGTTCTTCCGCTTTTTGCTTTCTAGCTGCTGATTTTTCAGCTTTCCGAAGGGTCTCGCTCTCCCTTGCCTCAAATTCTTTTTCTATTCGATCCTTGTGAGGAGTCGATGTTAAAATGACAGACTTCAGTCCTCTGCCTGAACGCTTTCTCGTAATTTTAATTTTTGGCAAAGGAACTATATCGCTCGGAGAAACATAGGAACTACTGCTGGGCTGGTTGATGTTGTGGGAAACTGAAGGACTTCCATGAATGTTGAGTGCTGATTCGGTACTCTTCTCATGTGAAGCATTTTCTTCATCCTGTAGAGCATTGTCTTCTACATCATGGTTCTGCTCAGTTAACTCAGGACCTTTGTTGTGGGCCCCATGAGTCTCTTCGTTCATTGGGAAAACCACCAAGTGGCTTTGGTCTTCAAACTCTGGCTCAATATTTTCCCGATAATCTTGATCAGTCACGTCAGCAGGGAGGAAATCTGCGTCTGAAAAAATATTTCGATCAAACGGAAAAATGCCCGTAGCTCGAAAACCTTGAACGCCATTTTCTGCCGTTGCTGCTCTCTGGAACGCTATGTTAACAATTCCTGCAACATCATAAATAGACAAAACTAGTCCAGGATGGTTGACAGTCCATGCGTCTGCTGCTGCATCGTAGAAGCATTTAAATGGGCCAAAGAAGGTCTTATCTAGAGGCTGCATTTTATGGCTGCAGTGGGGTGGCAAGCTCAGCATGTGGATATGTTTGGATTTGGCATATTTTATGGCCTCCAAACTAACGTGGGAGACGTGATTGTCGAGGATCAAAAGAACGGGATTATCCTTGGACGGATGAGCGTATTTACAAAAATGATTTGAATATTCAACAAAACAGATGAAGTCATGTAACCACGGTCACTGACTCCCATATCGCATCCAGCCGGTCCGCCTGGAGCGTATTTCAAGTATGACGGGTTTTGGTGCCAGCAGGCAGGACTTCCGATGGGTCACCCGCTGTCTTCGGCGCTTGCGGACTTGGTCATGGATGGCGGATGGTCATGTGCTTCGAGGATGTTTTGCGAGATTTTGACGGTTCTGTTCTTTTTGCTGGCAAGTACGTGGATGATTCCCTTTTTCTTGTTCATGAGTCAAAAATAGATGCCCTTCTGAACAGGTTTAACAATTATGCCGCGGGGAAATTGATTTTCATTGTTGAAAGAGAGAAAGATCTTGGACTGCCTTTCCTTGATGTCTTCATTCGTCGGGAGCCGGATTTGCGACTTGTTTTTGAGCATTACTCGAAGCCTAAATACTCTGGTCGGCTCATTCATTTTCGTTCGTTCCATTCTGGGGGTTTGAAACGAAATGTAGCTAAATGGATATAATGAATAAATCTATTAGACTGATATTAAATTAATTAGACTGATATTATCCGGACGACGATGGAAGGGCATAGCCCAACACGATTCGAGTTTCGAGAAAAAATGGCTCCCCGGCGGGATTCGAACCCGCAACCTCGAATCCCGATAACATAAAATTCGGCGTTTACCGATCAGGAGAAGCGCCTAGAGTTTTGAGAAACAATGGACCTGGGTGGGGTTCGGCTTAGCTTATCCCTCGGAGTACGACTCCCATAGGCGTCTCCGTGGCGCAAATGGCAGCGTGCTGGACTGGTAATCCAGAGGTTGCGGGTTCAAATCCCGCCGGGGAGCCATTTTTTCTCGAAACTCGAATCGTGTTGGGCTATGCCCTTCCATCGTCGTCCGGATAATATCAGTCTAATTCATTTATTAAATGTAGCTAATACGTTTGCCTCCCGTGTGTTGACGTTGTCGGATCCTGAGTTTCATCAGCAAAAAAGAAGGTTTGTTCGAGAAGTCCTTCAGAGGAATGACTATACTTGGAAGGTGATTGATAGAGCGATTTACCGATATTACCACCCCGTGGTATCCAACAGGCCGGTAGATGACCAAGGTGGTGCACGATGGTCTTCGCTTCCCTACACTGGTTCACAGTCCACTGCGCTAAACCGGGTTCTCCGACGGTACAATGTCAATCTGGCCTTTCGGAACAATCTGAATAAGAACAACAGCGTTTTCAAGAAGCAGAAGGCACCGTTGGAAAGGGACCAAGCGTTCAACGTCGTATACAGAGTTCCGTGCCAATGTGGAAAGGCGTATATAGGCCAGACGAAGAATCTTCTCCGGGACAGGGTCCGTAGACACAAGTCGGATGCTCGACGGAGTCCGAGCCCTCAACAGCCGGGACGGTCGAACGATACAGCGTTAGCAGTGCATTTACGGCAAGAAGGACATCAAGGCGCGAGGGATGACTTGAAAATCATTGACAGAGAGGTGTCTTTACCTAAACGGCTTTTCAAGGAGATGGCACACATCCATCAAGAAGGGGACAATGCCCTGAACTTCCGCTCGGACATCGAGAATTTGGCTCCCTTTTATGGACCGCTTTTTCGCTTAGTGGCGGGACGTCGTGAGGTGAGCTGTACGGCCGCTGGGGGTGCTGTGGGGGTGGGTTGAGGGAGGTTTTTTGTAGGCAGGTGTTTTCCTTGCTCTTTTTTCTTTTGTAAACCTAATTTGTCACGGGGGGAGGGGGGTTTTAATTGCTTCATTTAATTTCGTTAATTGTGGGTTTTTAAAATGGTTTTAATTATTTAACAAGGTCTCTTATTTATACATCAGCCCCCCTATTCTGTAACTTTTAACGCGTGCGTTAGCGAAATAAACAAGGTGAATAATTGAAAGTAATCAGCTGAGAAAATTTGCTAACGCACGCGTTAAGAGTTACAGAATAGCCCCCCAGGTGTGTTTAGAATGTGAGCCTTTTGTTTTTTAACGGCCTGGAACTTTTTAACATTTCGGACTTTGGGGACGTGTCTTGGACCATGTGGTTGTCTTCTCATATTTGGTTTTGTTATTTAAATTAGTAATTATGTGTAATTTTTGCAATGTTTAGAGCCCTGAGGATGCTAGGAGCATAGCGAAACGTAGGCGAAAATAAATAATTGAAGACTTCGACGGGTGTTTTGGCTTTTTCTTCATAACTATATCAACTGTACCCCGTCTTTCTACAATCTCTCAAGTTAAGAACCAAAACTTTCTATTTCTTGAATATTCAGCCAGGAAACTTGTAATTCAGATCAGTTTTTTTTGTCTCTCCACTTAATTTTTTACAAATGGCAGAACCGGTTTTCGAAAACTATGTTTTCATCATCAGTGCCCCAGTACTGTCATACAAAGTAAACGGTGGATCACACCTCCACCCCTCCCCCCCCAGTGTAATGGCCATTTCACTTTCGACCCGTGTATGACGAGGTGTGATCCACCGTTTACTTTGTATGACAGTACTGGGGCACTGATGATGAAAACATAGTCTTCAAAAACCGGTTCTGCCGTTTGTAAAAAATAAAGTGGAGAGACAAAAAAACTGATCTGAATTATTGATTCAACTCGACAACGTCGCCATCACTGTAATATTAGGAAACTTGTAATTTCGCTTAAGGGACCCGTAATTGCAAACGCTCAAATATTCAACTAAATATTTCAATTAAACGACTATTCGTCAGGGAATCGTATCAGTCCGGTCCGGCTAGCCCCAAGGGTCCAAAAAAAAAACAAACTTCCCTCTCCTTCGGGAACATGGAAGCGAAAAAGGGCCGACACTAACAATTCCACTGAAATTGAAGAAGTGAAACTCGCAATGTCACTAATTTTCAAAACACTGTTGAGCCAAATGTTGCGATATAGTTGTGACATTGTCAGCCTCCGTATAGCCGCCGTGCCGTGCTGAATGATATCTTTCTCTAAACTTCCGCCTTGAATTCACTTGTGATCTGTGTTGTGATGCCTTAGCTAGTAAAGTACCTCCCCCACCCCCAAAGTTGCTCGGTGCAAAGGCGAGGAAAAAAAATTAATAGAGAATGATGAAAAAAAAACAAGAATAATTAATTAACTGCATGCAACAACAAACACAACGATATTTGCTCGAAAAAAAATCTATTTTCGACACAGTCTAATTTTAGCACTTTGGTTCTACACCAAAAATGCGAGAAGAGGAAAATGGGGGTAGGGTTATTGGTGGTCATTCAAGACTTTTTTTCAATTAAGAAACGCAGCATTAATAGTTGTCATTTTGAATTTCACGCCCGATTGTTGACGTTTGGTGACTGAGTGATGGGAAAAGGAGGAGGATGAGGAACAACAAAAGTTAAATCCAATTAAAATATTTTTATACTGATCCACTTTATCATAAAATTGCCACACAAAAAACATCGTGTACTTCAATAAGTTTTTGGCACTGCTCGCGATCGCATTATATTTAGTTTTGGGCAGAAAAGATTGTCACCTGTCCTCGACAAGTAAAACGTAAACGAACTTGTTCCCACAGCACGTTTTAATAAGTTTTCTTTTCTTTGAATCGGATTTGTTAAGACAACAAGCCTTCCTATTCTGTAAAGATTTTAGCACAGCCAACTACGGTGAAAGTCCAAAGTTGTCATTCAATTTTTTAGCATACCCGTGTTGCCTCCCAGTAACAGAATAATCCCAAAGTTTTGAATAAAACAACTGTTCCTGTAAAATTTAAAAAAAAAATTATTCATGAAATTGTATATAAAAATGAACACTTTTTTGTGTGAATTTAATCGGAGTTCGCGAACGGAAAAAAGCTAACAGTTGGTAAATGTTAGGTCGAGCGCCAATTACATTTTTTCTCAGCTATGTTCTTCGCTAGAAATAGATTTGTTCATAAATTCAAAACAAAGGGACTATATGAGTGGGGTTTCACACATAGGGGGAGAGGGAGGGTCGAAAGACAAAAAAATGTCGAGAAGGGTAGGATTTATTGTTTCCTAGGAGGCACAAAATCACTTCCACTGTCGAGCGAGTGCAATTTACGAGCAGACGTTGAAGAGTTGAGCGCGTTAGCGTAGTGAAAAAGAAAAGGGTTTTAATTAGCATGCAAAATCAACTCTTAACGCATGCTAATTGTGGGTTAAGAGAATGAGGAAGTTTTTATTTTGTTAGTAGTTTCGGTGGGGAAGACTCTCCGAAACAGAAAGTCTTATCAGAAAGGCTAATAATCTCTTAAACTAACCAGGGGCGTAGCCAGCCCGTGATCAAGGGGTGGGCAGCCAGCTAGGCACGGATCCACTCCGAGCTACGGAGAGATAAATCTCGTTATTCACGGTTGAAATTGAGAAAACACGCCAATTTGCGATTTCGCGACGCAAAGTCCGGGGCGTAATTAAGAAAATGCGCTTATTCACGGTTTATAGAACTCTTTTCACAGCTAAAATTGACAAAATAAATTGCTCGTTCAATGTAGAATTGAGAAAAATCACTCGTTTGCGGCTGGAATTGAGGAAAAGCGCCAATTCACGGCTAAAATTGAGAAATGGGGCTCATTCAGTAAAATTGAGAGAAGGCGCCAGTTCGTGGTTTCTCAAACATCGGTAAACATTGCGAGAAAGAGCTAATTGACCGTTTTTATACGGCAAGTTTGCGGGTGAAATTGAGAAAGAGCGTAACTTAGCGCATACATTTTTGAAAAAAGTGCTTATTCACGGCTAAAATTACGGAAAATTGTTCGTTAGCCAGTGAAATTGAGGGGTCAAAAGTAATGAAATTCGCTCTCACGCGGATTATGTGATCCTTTTCACTGCTAAAATTTGAAGGGAGAAAAAATTGCTCTAGGCAGAATTAGGAAAAAAGCACTAATTTGCGGCTAGAATTCAGGGAAAACGAATTGGCGAAATTGTCACCGTTTGTTGTTGATTGGTGGAATGTTAAATTGAGGAAAAACTGTTTTTTTTGCGGCTGAAACTGACAGAACGCACCAATTTGCAGTTAGGCGATGCCCGGTGCTGGTCTTAATTGAAATAGTATATCAAAAATGCGTTATTTCACGGTTTTTTTGAGACCTTTTCACGGGCTAAAATGAAGAAAATGGGCTAGTTCGAGTTAGAATTGAGAAAAAGCACTCAGTTTCAGCTAAAATTAAGGAAAACGTCAATTCGAGGCTAAAAACCGTACTCATTCACGAGTAAAATCGGGGGGGGGGGAGGGGGAACTCTATGGAACTACTTTTGAGAAACACTGGATCCACGCCTGTCGGCCAGCTTTACTGGCGAAAATATCAGATGCACCATTGCCTTTTCGCAGGCTTAAAACAGGATCAGGAGGTTAGAATCGCGTCAATTCGCGGTCATCGGAGACTAAATTTGCACAGAAACGGCCACTATCCGCCAAAAAATTAAAATCTGCTGGAAAACTGTCATTTGTAGCCTTCTATTTCGGATTTTATGTCGAAAACCTGAAACCTCTCCCCCATCCCCCCCCCCCGGCAAGTGATACTTTTTGAGCTAAACTTTGAATTTTAGACCTGAGACGATAAACAGAGCTGGCATTTCCTCTCCCACCACAAGTCTGGATGGCACAGCGGGGTAAACACGAATTGAGCTAGCCAAAAACACACGAAAATTGCGCGTCGAACTTGCGAAAAATGGGATTTTATTGTGAAAAATCGGTTTCCAAGTTAAGCCGACCCTCGAAATTGGTTTGTCAGCAACAAACATCGGCGAATTTTAGATTTTTGGTGAACCCGATAAGCGAAAATGTGCTCTTTTTTTAGTGAGAAAAATCCGCAAAATTGGTTTTATGGAGAGGAATGCAAGAAAAGCCAGATCAGGGATTTTTTGGGGGGTGGGCAGCCGCCCCACGGAATCTGCGCTTTTGATTCTAGGGGACGGCAAATGCCCACTCCTGCCCTCCGCTGGCTACGCCCATGAAACTAACTAACTCGAACGATTTTGATGCAATTTTGCGGGCAGATACAGTGGGCGGGGGGTACAGAAGAAGGTCTCACGCTTCCTCCGTCGGGTTTGAGCCACGGGGAGTAGCAGAAAAAACTGTTAAATTCCCCAAAACAATGTATCCAGCCCCAAAACTTGTAATTTCACGCTATAAACTGGCTGTTTATAGCTGCGTGACCGGAGCGATCGAACGCCCTACACCGCACTGTACCACCAGGAACACGAAACTAGATATTTAGCTAAGAAACTGTTGATTGAGCGTGAAAGCAACTAATTTTGCCCCCTCCAACCATTAACCTGGTCATGACCACGAATCTTGATACGTGACATCCCTAAATCCGATTCAACAGTCAGGCATATTTCAACTACAGAAAAGCTCAAAGCGTGAAACTGGAAGGCTCCGTGTGGATATGTTTAAAGCACGAATAACGACGAATTAATACCCGTTAGATTGTTTTATGGGAAGACTCAACCTTCAGATTGAATCTTGTGTATCAGTCAACCCCCCAAAAATGGCTTTTTTTGAGAGTTAATCCTGCGAAAATTAGCTTAATAGTCCTCGCGGTTTGGTATTTGAAATTGCTAAACCTACCAACTCTCTTTTGAGAGAAGCGAAATTACATTTTAAAATGAGTCAACACTCTAGCAATTTTGATTTTAAACGGCTTGGATTAGGGAAACAGCACCTTCACGAAATTCACGGCTTTTCTGACTTACAAGACTCGCGAAATTTCAAGATGTAAACCGGCGGCATTGTGTTTATTAAGGATCTTGGACGAAAAAGCGGTTCTTGAAATAACTAAAACCGCGAAATTGGGTTCCATTAGTGTCAAATTTGCGAAATTTAAGAGGCCAATCCTGCGGAATGACTTTTAAAAGGACAAAACCCGTGAAATTGCACTTTTGGCTAAGTTATAACTCCCAAGAAAATGGCTTCTTGGGTGATGACGGCAAGGCAGATTTGTAGATGTGGCCCCACGTTGGGCGCCATTTGTCACCGTGCAGAGCGGTCACGGTGGAAGATTTGGCGAGTTGGCTAGGGGGGCGAGGGATAGTTATGTTCGATTTCAGGGGATTTAGTGATGTTTGAGTATGAAAATTATTGGGATTTGGTTTATTATGGCAAGCCTTGTTCATACTTCATGTTTGGTGTCAACATAGTCTTTTAGAGTTTTCCTTAAAAGTTTTGCACAATATTTTGCATTGTGGCAGCTCATGTCCAACCACGTTCTCCTTGAATTAAATCATATGCTATGTAATTGAAAATACGGATTGGGAGGAGTGATTGACCTTGAAGGTTGGAGAGTGGGGTGCATCTTAGAAGGGATAACAACAAATCTGTGGAGTCCGTCGTCGCCAACTCTCGCCCGGCTCAAAAGTAGACCATTAAGTGAACGAGAGTGGGGCTACCTGCTAAAAAAGCACTCTCGGGGGGTCCCTGACCAGTATCATTCGAGTCTGACAGAAAAACGCATTGTTCTCCCCCATGCTTGTTTTAAAATTAAAAATTAGGAACGATTAGAAAAAATAAAAGGTGTCTTTTCATCTTAAAAAACAAACCATGTGGAGCATGTCAACTCAGTTGCGATCTTAAGGAACTGCTCTTTTTTTTCTTTTTTTTGCTTTCTTTTTAATTCCCCTCCGGCACTGAGGGAATCCCGAATCTCTGGAGGGGGGCACACCCCTCCAAAGCGAATCTATATAAAGTCCGAGACGACGGACCACGAGGATCAGTTTACTGACATAAGGGAAGTTAGGGGTCGTTGAAGGGGGGGAGGGGGATCCCCCTCTCAAGTTAGAAACTCCCCTCCTCCTATTATCCCCCCCCCCTTTTAGTGTTAGTGGTTCCTTTTTTGTGTGTTCTTTTTCCGAACATAGGAGGAGGGGATTAATTGGTGCGTATTCTGGGAAGAGGTGGCTGTGGAACGGAAAGGGTTTTTTTACATCATGAGTGGTAGTGGCAGGAGAAGTTTTAAAGGGGGCTTTTACCCATCGCACCTTCCCTTGTTCAGTCTAAGAACGTTGGTAGGACTCTGTCGACCCCCCTCTTCCAGGTAAATATGTGTGGAATTACTAACCACCAGAGAGCGGTTAAATCTTCTGACAAAGCTCAAGGAAATTGTGGCGTTGAGAGTGAAGTAAAACAACTAAAATAAAAGATGCTTTTGTAATGAAAGGCACGTTTGTTTGGCGAAAAAAAAAAAAAAATGAATCCGTTGCGCCAGGGTATCAAGTTACGAGTCAACGCCTTGCGATTTTATTATCTTGGGGGAGAAAAAACCTCGCCAAATCTGGATTTATCTGATAAAAAGATAATAAAGTCCTCCGCAAAGGTCTGAAGAGAATTAATTTACGTACGGAATAAAACAACATCTCATGTACGGACTATAAATAGACAAAAGACTCCCGGACCGCTCAAACAGCCCAATGGTGGCGTTTGCCAGAAGAGGCAACTTTTTCCCCTCGGGCGGGGTTTTTTTTTTTACTCTTTTTTCACTCCTCGGGTTACATTTTCGCTGGACATTCACTGCCCCCCTCACCGCCAAACCGCCAAACCCTTCGATTATACACCGCCCTCCTAGTTTTCATCAGCCATTGCCAAAAAAGGTGTTTTTTGTTTTGTTTTTTGGGCTTTTGAAGTAGGGCCAAAATGAGAAGAGGCTGCGTAAACTACTCGATTTAGGTTTATAAAATAGAAATAAATAAATAAAATGTGTTGCCTCTCAATTATTATTAATTAGTTCTACCCATAGTTTACCCCTTGATGAAAACCGCCCCATAGTTTAAAACGCTCTCTCCTTTAACATCTATTTTGGGGCTCTAATAATCAATTTCACATAATTAGCCCTAGTGGTTGTTAATTGTTTGACTAAAATACTTGAGGTTCTACTACACTTCGAAATCGTTTATAAAATTATTTATTGTCTTCTGTTGCAGGTCGTGTGCCGCGCGCTTGGGTGTTTTTACGGAGTTTAAAGTATATTAGATTGTTTTTTCGCGTGTGACTAACTCTACAAGAAATCTCCAAAGATGGACGCCATCAAGAAGAAGATGCAGGCGATGAAGATGGAGAAGGATTCCGCCATGGATAAGGCGGATACTTGCGAGGGGCAGGCCAAAGATGCCAATTCAAGAGCGGACAAGGTTAGAATTTAACAGCTTACATTTTTTTTTTGTGCAAAGTCAATGGGTGGGTGGGGTCCGGGGGGATTTTCCGTCGGATTCCCTTCTCTTTTCAAACAAAACATTGTTGTAGTAGTAGTAAAGGATCCTTGTATCGAGTTAGAATAGAGACCCTTCAAGTTTCAAGTAAGTCACTGCTGGAAGTGCGATAAGTGGCCAGAAACCGTTGGAATGTCAAAAACTTCGGAATTGAATTGGAACGGGCCTTTTCATTTTAGGACATTTAGAAAGAAGAACACCCGTTGCTTGTTTTTCTGACATCGACATGTTAAGGGGTGCGTGAGTGTGTGGGAGGGGGTGTGAAGAGATCATAATTTTCAAAGCTACGTTAGTTTTTTGAACTCGGACGACATCATGAAAAAATCCAAGTAACATGATAGGCCTACAAAATAAATAAAAAGAAAGGAATCTTACTCCTCTTCCACCCTCGCCTTACAAAATAAAAATTCTGCCCCTCTCGTAGTCGCATCTTTTGGGATGTGGGTCGATGTAGGGCTTCTACCCACTCTATTTTTATCGCCTTGCTATATATATACACAACAGGGTCGTTCTAAGCGAAAAAGAAGTGAGAGGGAACGAGTAAGAGGCGAACAGAATAAAGAAACAAAGAACTGAAATAGAAGGTGACTGAGATAAGGGGCAATGTGCCGGGAAAGTATGGAAATTCTTGGCATATACAACTTGTACGGCCAATAAAACAATGACATTCCACTCTTATAAAATGCCCCACTATAGTTCCTTTTTATGCTTGAGGAAATAATGTCATACACGGTACTGTCACTTTTCAAGGGGCATAATCGCACTTGAGATGACCTATCTCTTATTATACCAATAAAGTGCGAAATTCCTTTAAATGATGGCACAGAAGCGCGGTTCAATAAAAATGTAGGCTGGAAACAGGGCCTAGAGAGAATATTCGGCCCATTTCACGACCCCCCCCCCCCCTTCACGACATCATAAAAATGTTTTACTGTCTCGATAGGAGTAAAATATTTTCATGTCCGTTAAGAAAACTACATTTTATTTGATTTTATCCAATTTTATATTTTTATTGGCCGGTGAGTCCCAGGCCTGGATCCAACCACTGTAGCCAAGTTAAAAAAAAAAAAAAAAAACCAAAAGGGCCAAAACACGCCAAAGCTCGGAAATACAGTGACACTCCAACCACACCATAGGTTCAGGATTCTAGTCCAGTCATTAGGTGTTCCAAACAGTGAAATAGAAACAAGTTTTGGGGTAGAAATGGTTTTTATGGTTCTATATGTATTTTGAGGTGCTGAATCCGAATCTGAGGTTTGCCAACAAAATTTCGTGACGAAAAATGGAGAAAAATGCTAAAAACTGAGAAATTTTTGACTTTTTTTTATTTTTTGAGTATAGCTCAAAAACTATCAACTTTTTGTAAAAAAACGTTATTATGTTATTTAAAGACAAATAAATTTGCTACAGTTTGAGCGCAACCGGAGCTCTGTAGGTCCAATAGATCCCGAGATACAGCACTTCAAAATTTGGCCGATTTTCGCAAAAAGTGCAATTTTTGGGTTTTGACTATCTACCGAGCCAAATTTCGGCAGAACCCCCTCTTCTAGAGAGATGTTATCGTAAGAAAAGTTGTAGTAAATGTTATTGACTTTAATTCAAGCGCAAAACGAAGTCGGTAGACCCCATGGTTCTCTTGCAATCTTAGAAAATCCGAAACAAGGGAAATGATGTTTATTGAGGCTCCTGGTAGGTTACTCTGAAACTATCTACTTTTTGACAACATGACTTATTATGAATTTTCTGTGAGTTAAGAATTATTGTTGAAATCAGTATACATATTTGTAAATGTATGTATACAATTTATGATACGTAAAATTAAATTAGACACATTAAAAGACATCATATCATCAGGTAAAAAAAAGTACAAGTATTAGTGAAACAAATGTGGACTTTTATTATATATACAACGATATTTTACTATACTTAATACAAACATGGATTAATTTAATGCGATATTACAGTAAACGGGGTCTTTTTGATGGCCCTGGTTGGGGATCAGTGATGAGAGGTTCGTCAAATTCGAGGTCTCCTGGAAAATAGAAGAGTAGGTAAAATGAGAATGAGTTTGGTGGAAATAACAGTTTCTACATAGAGGATTATGGCAGCTTTTCAAAACTAGACATACCTTCGATGAGGTTTTCTTCAGCTTCTTCAGTCAATTCATCCTCTACTTCGTCTTCAAATTCAGGGGACTCAATATTTTGGCACATCCATCCACAGGATGTGCAGAGTGGTGAGCAGTGGAGGCCGATCCTTCTACAACCACAACTGTTCTGGCAACCTTTTTTGCATTTGCACGAGATGTTATTTAGCACGGATTCTGGCGCAGGGTTGGCAGTTGTGGTTATTGGGACCAGACCATTCCTTGTCTTTCTCCATCCCCACTTGGTTGGATCTTTCTGCTGACTCCCTTTACACAACCACTGCTGCACCTGAAGGTATACTCGCAAGTAGTGTTGTTGGGCAGCAGATTCAGTTGGTGGGAGTGTGGCTAGATTGGACGACGTTTTGAAAGACGACGTTATGTACAGCTTGTACCTGAGGTCGTTCAAGCTGGTCTCTTTTCGAGGACTATACAAAGCCATAAGAAAAATATTTCCGGCTTTTGAAATATCGTGAGGGTCTGCCTGAGGGTCTTTGAAAACCTGCACAACTTCCTGTAAGTCAGGATTTTTCTGCAGGATTTTTATGGACTTCATCTTGCCCTGGTTGAACAAAGCCGACGTAGTGTCACATCCAGTCATCGCGTACAAAAATAGTATGTGAGGCGAAACGGTTTTGTTTATGGCAACATGTGGATTGTATAGGGTGTGAGTCACCTTTCCTTTTCCCGGTTTCAAGAACCGCACATTTTGCTTTTCAGGGGTGCACAGGCCAATCAACAATACCAGAAGGTCTACGTCTTCTCCCACAACCATTACATTTTCCTTTGCTTCAGACATTGTAAGTGCTGTCCTAACAATGAGGACATCAGCATCTTCTGCAGCTTGGCTCGAATAAATTTCAGCTTCATTGAATTTGTCCATTAGCATGGGGATAAATCGCCTCTTATTCTGTGAGTTTGCCAGGAAACTCTCCTGGGATACAGTGGGCACCATGATTTCTGTAAATGATATCGCAGCAGACTGCTTTCGTTGTGCTCTTCTCTGTCTTTTGACTTGTTTGGTGCCTTGAAACCCTTCGTCAGGGTAACCATCAAAGATAACAGTTGCAGCTGGATAGTGTGCTTTGACGTATGACACATAACTTCTGCAAATTTCGGCATACGTCTGGTTCAGCTTCCATTTAACCCTGTGAAGTAAATATCCTCCATCAATGACAAATTTTGGATTGGTCAGGTCCTGCTCAGTTGGAGTAAATGCCTTGTACATGCTTGATTTGGTTGCTTTACGCATTATCCCATGCTCATCGAAAAGAGAGAGCGGGCAGGGGCTAAGCTCATAGCTTAAAAATTCTCGCAGCTCTTCATCGGTGTGCTTGACAATGGTGATCCGTTGGAAAAGTGTAGTGGGACTGATAACTACAGTCTTGTCCTTAATCTGAATTGCTGAGTTCATAATTGCAAGAGGCTGCACTCTGTCACTTCTTTTCAATTTCATGTGTTGGAAATTGCCAACAGTGGAGTCCTGAAGACTTTTCAGCCCCACTTCCTTGGACAAGTGGCAGTTGATCCTCTCATCACCTACAAAACCCGTACTTATTGACTTGAGGTCGGTGGTTTTGGGGAAAGGAGCGTGTTCGTTAAACCAATTCAGAAACTTCTGTGCATCAGAGTGGTCTCGCTTTTGGGCACTGTCTCTGCTGTCAACATGTTGCTCGGATGTTGCAACTTCCAACCCTGCAAATTGTTCAATCTGTTGGCACACATGGACCAGTGCTGTCATGCCTTGAGTCCATTTTGACAAAACACTTGCACTTACTCCACGGCCATGAGTGAGACCACCACTCGACTTCATCGACCTCATGAGAGTTTGCTCAATGGTCATATCACTCCAGATACCACACCAGAACTTATCAGTCCGACGAATTGAGAAAAACCCTTGGGTGATGAATTGCTCTAATTCAGCAGATGGCATGACAGTTTCCAAGGTATGCATATCCTGAAGGTACAGATGACTGCATTTGGCATAGTTATGATGGCCACTGGAATGAAAAATAGGGAGCATTTCATGAATTGTTTGAAGGTGTAGTTTCCAGTTGCTGCTTCTCTCAGATTCAATGAAATGCTTCATCAAAGTCACCATTTCAAAGTAGCGAACCCAGAGCTTGGCAGTTGGGCCGCGTTCAACCAAAACTTGAAGCTGGGTTCTGAATTGTTCTCTCCAAGCTTTTACAGTCGCATTCTCTTGCACATCATTTGAAAGAATAACACTTCTGTCCAAGTTGAATAAGATCTCTGTTATGTCTTCCTCCATATTTGGTAACAGGACCATTGAGTCTATGACAATTTTGGCCAACGTTCTGTGCGCCAACATATGAGCTCGCACTGCCCTTGCGTAAGAATGACCAGTCATAATTTTTTCTGTAGAGTTTGCTGCAAATATGGTAGTAAACAGCTCAAACAAGCCACTACCTTGCATTATCAAACCAATTGCTCCCATAAAGGACATCAGTAAGTGAAATCCACCCAGCCTCACTATGACATTGAAGAGAGCAGGATCATTGGGGCGACTTGCAAGAATGTCTCGAGCCTTGAGGTAGAGGGGTTGGTCAAATGTGATAAAAGTGGTAACTTGATTCAAGTTATGAGTGTTCTCTACCCCTTTGTACATTGCTGTCAGAATTGTATCGTAGTCACTTGGAGGAGCATTGATGAAAGGCATGTAATTAATAAAAGTTTGTTCATACGGCATGTCCCTCATGACATCTTCCATAAACCCATTCCATCCAGATAGGCCAGGGATGTGTCGACGGAACCACAGTTGATTCTGTTTCTGGGTATAGTTCCCTCAGATCTTTGACCAGGATGTCTGATAACCCATTAGGCTTAGTCCTATCAAAGTGGAACATTTTCATGGATGCATTACTGCTACGGTTGGGCGGCGATGTAAGTCGAGGTTGGGGATGACTGCGCGCTTCGGAGAAATACAGGAAATACCACCCATCACATGAAACGTGTGGTGTCCATCGATTGTGTGGACGTTGAAGTCCGCATTATCGAAGACCTGCTGTGAGAAGGTTGGAGGATAGACTTGCAGTGGGTTACTGTGGACGGCTGACTCTTCCAGGCGCATGGTCTCAGAATATGTTGCACCAAATCCCAATGAGGCCAACAAATCAATCAAATTCCTTGAACCAAACTTCTTATATACTAAAACTGACAACCCAAGAAGAATTGGAGACAGGAAGGACTTGGGCCTAACTGCGCCAATCATGGCATGAGCCAATGCTGTGCTCTTCTTTTCCCATTTTTCGTGGTCTCCTCGTTTCTTGTGGAGCACGACTGTATTCATAAATGAGCGTAGAGTTTCAGGAATCATTTCCTTACTTCCATCCACGAAAGTGTCAGGTGGGGGGTACTGATCTTTTTCATAATTAATGGCACGTATATCCTCAGCAATAATTCCAGCTGCAGTTGTGCATATCCGGAGTCTTTCCTCCTCTTCGTTTTTGGCCTTCTCCTGGTACCATGCGTCTGTCAAAATTTTATACCCCGTGTTTTTGAAGCAAACAACCATCTCCTTCTTTTTGGAAAATGAAAAAATCACGTCGGAACCGTATTTTTTAAGTAAGTGGGCTTTCACCGTTCTGGGGTCAGGTCTATATTCTCCCTTAATTTGCTGCAGCAGTTGTTCCATAGAAAACTGGCATTCCTCATCACTGTTCTCGAGATGATGAACAATATCTTTCATTGCTGCCTCAATGTCTTGGCAAAGAGGACCCCTAGCTTTCTTTTCGCTAGCTTTTGGACGATTGTACAGCTTCCTATTACACAGACTATGATATTGGCAGTCAGAGGCCACTATGTCAGAGACGCTCGAAAGTCTGTCGATTATGCCTCGTCCGAAGTCGTCATCTCGTTCTCTGGCCCTTTTAATAAGGGTGTCCTTAACCTTCAGAACTCGAACCTTATACACTGTGTTACGATTGGTCTTTTTCTTTTGTTGTTGTTGATTGAATTCTGGGGGTATGGGAAGAGCACATATGAAGCAGTGAGTTCTAAAAGAGAACTTATTTATTTCAGCAGATCGTCTTTTGGGTGCCTCCCTACCCTCCTCTACGTTCTTCAAATGAGCAGCAATCATTCTTTCATTAATATACCTTTTACGGCATCGATCATGCAAGTCAACTGAGGACAACTTACCGATCTCAGCATGCTTTCCATCCTTCCTCCTTTTGCTGCATTCAATTAAAGTTTTTAAACCTCTTTCCCGCACCGTCGTCACCTTCTCGACCTCGCTATCTAGCACGTCATCGCACAAAACACACACGCGCGAAGACATTGTCAACACAACACGCACGTAGGTACTATAATATCGCACATAGATACAACAGAGATGATATTCCAACGGCTACAATTCACGAACTACTCCCGAATGTGTTGAGAGCGCAGGTTAGTAGATAAGGGCGGTGGGGCTTCGGTCGAGGGACCGTCCCATAGGGTGGAAACTCTATTGTTCATAATTGAGACAGAGTTTTTAGTCGGCTTTACGCTTGGAGCGCTACCTTTTCGAAATTTAGTTAGAAGGCCAGCCGCTCATGAAACTAGCGCTTAGAAACCCTCGTCGGTCAGAGCCTTTCAGTGTGCTCTGTGCCTCGTGCTTGGTTAGTTGTTTTGGTTCCTTTGTTCAAATCCTTGTTTTTTCGTTTTTCTCTTTCATTCCTGCCTTTTTTCCTGTCTATATTTCAACCGTTATTTTCAGAACTTCTCCCTCGCCTTGATTTTTTTTTGTTGTTCTCTTCCAGAACGCATTCCTTTTTTTACTTTTCAAGCGTTTTAAGAACGAACTTCTGTCCCTACCTTAAAGGTACTTCTGAGTTATTCAGGGATATATTTTCCTTTGAAGCCTTGTTCCTACATCCACACATAATAACAACGCCTGGTGGGAAGCACAAGTGCTGTGTACCCGGCTGTGAGGACAGAACATTGCCCCAACATTACTTGCCCTCCAATCGTGATTTGGCTCGGAAGTGGTTGGAGAGCACTGGGGATAAAAGTCTAATGGATCTGTGAACTGCACCCATCTGTTCGGATTGTATTATAATAACGAAAATACAAGGTTTAGCATGAATACTCCTATTTGTGAAATTTTGTCAATAAAATAACAACCATAAATATTGGATCAGTTTTTTCTTTTTGAACCAATAGGAATATTAGTCTGTTCCAGTAAGGTGTTTGGAAACATGTTTGGAGCAAATTTGCCATGGGGCCAGCCAATAAAATATTGGCTGGTCCTATAGCAAATCTACTCCGAATATTTTCCCAACACCTCACTGGAACAGACCTATTAATAAAGTACGTGAAAGAGAAAAACTACCGCTATCTACCGGCGATTTCGGTGAAAATAGTTGGGCGGCTTTACGCCAGGGAGCGCAAAAGACTGTCTTACCCCCACCAACGCCAGTTTCCCATCTATAGTATACTTCCTTTATCTATGGACCGTCCTTTGATGAATAGAAGGGGAAGGGCACTGACCCTCTATTGCGCACCAAATGCTTATCGCCCCTCACATACCCCTTGTCATTCGCCCTCCGGTCGGTAAAAAAGGCTCACCCGTTCCACAGCTTGTGAATAAAATAATAATCTTGTCAAAAAGTAGATAGTTTCAGAGTAACCTACCAGGAGCCTCAATAAACATCATTTCCCTTGTTTCGGATTTTCTAAGATTGCAAGAGAACCATGGGGTCTACCGACTTCGTTTTGCGCTTGAATTAAATTCAATAACATTTACTACAACTTTTCTTACGATAACATCTCTCTAGGAGGAGGGGGTTCTGCCGAAATTTGGCTCGGTAGATAGTCAAAACCCAAAAATTGCACTTTTTGCGAAAATCGGCCAAATTTTGAAGTGCTGTATCTCGGAATCTATTGGACCTACAGAGCTCCGGTTGCGCTCAAACTGTAGCAAATTTATTTGTCTTTAAATAACATGATAACGTTTTTTTACAAAAAGTTGATAGTTTTTGAGCTATACTCAAAAAGTCAAACATTTCTCAGTTTTTAGCATTTTTCTCCATTTTCCGTCACGAAATTTTGTTGGCAAACCTCAGATTCGGATTCAGCACCTCAAAATACATATAGAATCATAAAAACCATTTCTACCCCAAAACTTGTTTCTATTTTTCACCTAATGACTGGACTATTAAAGGCGGAGTGAAAATATGGATCTGTTTGTTTACTTGCGCCGTTATCAGAGCTGTACATTTCGAAATCGTCGAATCCTTGTCGTCTGACTCGTTTATTTTAGCGCTGAGACGTTTTATTTCGCGACGCGGTAGACCATCACGAATCCTTTGTGATAATGGAACTAATTTCGTGGGCGTGTCCAATTCTCTGATGAAAATAGACTGGGAAAAGGTGAACAAATTCTGTTCAATTGAAAGAATCCAGTGGAATATTCGATGGAATGGTGGAAGATTTCGAAATATACAGCTCTGATAACGGCTCAAGTGAACAAAGATTGTCCGCCTCGTTGCTTGGGTCTTTCGTTTTATTTATAATTGTCGGCGGCCGAAAAGTCAAATTCACGATCCTTTGTCAGTTGTTGAGCTGTCAGGGGCTGAAAAGTTTGTATGGAAAAACGTCCAGAAAGAAACATTCAGTGGTTTGAACGACGATAGAATATCGTGTTTACGCCCTTTCTTCGATCTCTTCGTTTCTGTCATCACCCGAGACTCATCAAAGACTACATTAGGCTCAGGCCATCGTTCCGAATTTTCATAAAGCCATTTGGGACCCTCCCACCAACGGGAGTCACGCAAGGTCTTTCCACAACAACCACGAGAAAGTAAATCAGCAGGAACATGACGCCATTTGTCGAGCGGTGTTAAAGAACGAATTTCCTTGATTCTATTACTGACGAAAGCCGACCAAATATCATCTCGAGAAATCCATGCTAGAACGGTCGTGGAATCGCTCCAAAAATGACTATTAACTTTTTCGAGACCAACAGAATTGACTGTGGAGGAGTATAAACGAGATCCAATAGTGGCCGCGATGAGTTCGAGTCGAGGTATGGTGTGTTTCTTCAGAGGAGAAACTCGAGATTTGGCACTAATTAATTGAACATAGACACCATTGGAGGATTCCAATCTAACAAAAACAACAGCCGAGTATGCTAAGGCACTAGCGTCAACGAAAGTATGGAGTGAAACGTAATACCCAACGAGGAATTTCGATTTCAAAAATCCAAGGAATTTCTCTTAACCATTCAGGAACTCTTTGGACCACTCCGACGGCAGCTCTTCATCCCATCTTAGTTTTGTTTCCCACACCCTTTGCAAAAGTATTTTTGGAACGACTGAAACAGCCGACGTAAAACCAATGGGATCGAAAACACGTTGAGCCGCAGAAAGTATAACCCTTTTTGTAATCTTGGACGTATCTAATGTTCGAAAATTTTCGTGATTCTATTTCAGGACGTCATTTTTCCTATCCCACAACAATCCCAAGACTTTGGAAAAACTGTCCTCACCAACACCAGTCTCATTCATGAAGTTCAAATTTGTATTTTTCCAATAGAGAAGTCACCGATTCGATAACTACGTTCATTTCACGTTCACTTTGAACGCTCAAAATACAGTTGTCGATATAGAAACTATTTCTAATTTTCGGAATGAGATCTTTGAAAAAATCAGTCTCACCATGTCCAACGTTGTCACTCGAAGATGTGTTCCAAAACAGCTCCAAGTAAAAACGGACTGCTTCTCACTTCAAAAACAACGCGCCGGTGACGATAGCTGACGATTTCTCCATCTTGAGAGCGCCACAAAAATCTTAAAAAATCGCGGTCGTTTTCTTTGATCGATATCTGTAAAAACGCTTTCTTAATATCGGCAATAATAACAATCTTATTGAGTCTAAATCTTAATAAAAGGGATGGAATCATCTCAATTAGATTTGGTCCAGTTTCCAGACAGTCATTAAGCGAGGGATGTCCAGGAGCTCTTGCTGAAGCATCAAAAACTGGTCGAACGTTTGTGGTGCTGTTTGTCTTAAAAACAGGGCGATGTGGAAGGTAGTGGTTCCTAGCATCGTTCTCCATGTGAGGTACTCTCTCGATGATTCCTTTGGACATCCAGTCTTCGAAAACTTGAACATATTCGCTCAATCGACCTTTCTGTTTGAGTAAATCGTACTGCCGATTCATCCTCGCCCTTGCTAAGTGAAGGTTAGAAGGTAGGGGCGGACAGTCATCTCTCCAAGGCAAAACTACTTCAACTCTACTTTCTTTGTGTACAGATACATTACGTTTGAAATGACGCATAACTTCGTAAGTTTGCTCTTGACGAGAAATTTTCAACGATGGTTCCGTAATTCCGATAGCATCTAGTTCCCATAACTTGGGTATAGACTCGTCAGTGGAGAGACAACACATCGTAGACGCGACCGAATCCTTCGAGAGCGCTCCTGTTTTACCCATTACGGTCCACCCGAGTAGAGTCTCTACGGCTACCAACCGTTCCGTTGGTCGTTCTTGTCGACCTGTAATCAATTTACCCATTACATCGGCCCCAATAAGTAATTCGATTGGTCCATTAATGCTATCCGACAAAATTATCCCCATTTTTGCGAGTTTAAATTTCCATGGCCCATTAGCAGCGTTAACTATGTTACCACAAATTACTTCTTGACCGAGTACTTCCAGGTTGCAAAAATAATTGAAACCAACATCACAAAGATTAACTCTGAAAACGGGATGACGTGTAATTTTGGTAACATGCCCCCCCCCCCAAACAACGAGTGTGTCATCTTCTCATGACGTTGAGGAACTAGGCCGACCTCATCAGCCAAGTTCTGCGAAATGTAGCTCCGTTGGGCTCCCGAATCAAGTAACTCTCGAACACGACGGTGACCCTTTTCCGTTCTGACGATTACGGCGAGGGTTTGGAAGCAAAACAACAGGTGCTGAAGCGACGCTCGAAAGAACCTGTCCAGACGACGACATTGACGAGTTTCCGTTACTTTCGTCCCGATCACATCGGGACATCGTTGATGAGTGCCCCTTGGAACACACAATTTTAACGTGACACTTACTTTGTGTGTGTCCTCGGCTCATACATCGAAAACAACGGCCATTTTTGAGAAGGATTTGTCGCTTCTCACCCAAGGAAAGTCGTTGGTCGCCGCATTCCAAACTGTTATGAGCCTGTTTGCTGAACAAACAGCTGGCGAGAATGTTCGAAACTAGTTCAAAAGTGGTAGGCACGCTGCCAGTACCCGAAGAAGATGACTGAACTTTCTTCTTTAATGGTTGAACATTCTCCTTCATGCCGAAACCAGCTACTGCGAGGGCGACGCGCTCTTCTCCTTCAACTTCAGACCTTATGAATTTTACGAGACGATCAAGTTTCGTGGCTGAAGAAGCTTCACGAAAATCATTTCCGTCAGAAACAATCGCTTGACGCTGCCACGTTCGAAGAAGTTCCTGAGGGGAGACACGACTCAACCATCGGGAAAAAAATGGCAGCACAAGTATCGGTTGACACTCCGAGCGACTCAAGAGCTCGTAATTGAGCTTCTAGCCGATCGAACAGAGACGATAAACTAAAGTTTCTCGGATCGAGGCTTTTCTGCACGACCAAGGAAGAAAGTTACCGAGAATAAACTTCGATTAATAAATCTTTTCTCCCAAAACGATCTTTTAAGGCTTGAATAGCTTTCGAATAATTTTGACTTGATGGAGGATAGGCATCGATCACTTGCCGAGCCTTTGAACCAGGGACTGTGGACTGTATGAGGTACTGCAATTTTTCAGCTTCGTCTAATTCCTCATCATTATCAATTTTCTCAAATAGGGCCCAAAATTTCAACCATTCTTTCAAATCGCCGTTAAATTTACTTAAGTGTAACTTAGGTAGCTTCAACTTACAGTTTTTCGACGAATTATGAGACGAGTTTACACTGTTACGACTGGTTGAATTGCTTTCGTTATCCGTCTCGTTGATAATATTTTCAACGCTAAATTTCATAACGTTGAATTTCGAAATGTAGTCGTCACAAGCCGTCGTTTCATCGGTAATTATTTCGACTTCGTCCTCAATTTCTAATAAAAGATCAAAAAAATTACCATCGGCTTTTTGTAACTCCTGATACCTTATTGTCAGAGTTTCGAAAAACGCTCGAACTTCCACGACGTCGATTTCAGCTTCTTTTAGCTTTTCAGTTAGCTGATTGAAGCATCGCGTGAAACTTGCTCTCTTGACTGCTCGCTCTTTCTTTAATTTTTCCATTCCTCCGGTCCTGTTATTGACGGTCGCCAGATGTTAAAAATCGAAAAAAATGGAAGGAATATGGAAAAATTAGGAGACAAATAAAATAAAATTATTGATTTTTTTTTTCTTCTGTTAAAGCAAGACTCGACTGAATTTATTTTTTTTCTCATTCTCATACGGTTCGTATTTCTTCAGCTGATTCCTTTTTAATGGAGTGATTCAATTTTCAACATCTTTCAGGAAATAATTTACGCAGCTCTAGCTCGATAAAAAACCAAATTTGCGTGTTATTTCACTAGCTCAAAAGAAGAAGAAGAAGAAGAAGAAGAAGAAAACATTTGCCCCCTGAACTGGTTACGCCCATGTAAGTCAACTTCTCATTGAATGACTTTAGCACGTCCAATAAACAAATTGCATGGCTAAAAAGTCACTGAATTGCAACACTGGAGCCGAGCCACCGCGAAATTGCTACATTCGTAGGTGTGGAAATCAACAAAACGACCAGTCCACTTCCCCCCTCCCCCCACAGATGGCTCAGATATAAGTGAAATAGCACGTTTTTAGTATTTAGTGTCGCGAAACGGCAAATCACATTTTCATTTATTTAGTGCACTTCTCTAGCCGGTTTCGATAGCGCCCAAAGTTTGACAAATAGCCAACCACGAATTTCCGTCATTCGGAGCTAAATATCTACGAAATTATAAGTTTCAGGTCTGAATATTCTAAAAATTGCAATTATAAGGCTCAATTTCCCCAAAATTTCAAGTTTCGTATCTTTTTTTTTTAAGTGACTGCAGAACTCGGGTCGTGGGGCTACGAAAGCGCCAGAAGTCTTGACCAATAGCCACAAAATCGCATTTTTTTGTAGCTAAATGTCTGCAAAAACACTTGTTTCACGTCTTTATTTTCTCTTAAATTGCAACTTGCTGGACTTTATTTTCGGAAAATTGCAAGTTTCGGGTCGCTATTTTCGCGATTTTAGTGATCGCGGATCTGAATGGTCCCGAATGTGCCCAATGTTTGACGAATAGCAGCATAACTGCAACATTTTTTAGCTAAATATCCCGAAAATTTGAAGTTTCTTGGCTAAATATTCTTAAAATTAAGAGTGAAATTGCTAGATTTTTGTTTGAATACTAATAAAATTAGTAGTTTCTGGTCTATATTTTTACGTAAAAGCAATGAGTACGCTCTGAGCAATCCGACATCGACTGATTCAATAACCAGACAAAATCAGCCGTGTAATTGCAACATTTAGGGCTAAATATTTGTCAGTTAGCGAGTTTGGGTTCAAATTCGAGCCAAACCACCATGTTTCGTGACTGAATATCCACGGCATTACAAATTTCGAGTCATAATTTTCGGTGCAAATGCAAGTTTCGATTCTTAATTTCGGCGAAACTGCAAGTTTGCGCGACATTTTGTTTATTACCCCCAACAGACCCCCGGTCCAGATAGTCCCAACAACGTCCAAAGCTTGATGAATGTAGCGGCCAAATTTCATCATTCGGAAAAGACCCCGTCAAGCCCGAGTTTCTGGTCTTTATTTTTACGAGATCGCAAGTTTCGGCGCTCTGTTTTTTTTTCTTTTTTTTTTGCGGCCGCGGAACCGCGGTCTAGTTGCCCTTGACAGCCCTCTAAGATTGACGGATAGCCTCAAAATTGCAACATTTTGGAGCTAAATACCCGCGTTTAAAGTTCTCCGGCTGAATATTCGTCAAATTGCAAAGTTCCAGGACCTTATATACTTTCGTACAATTGGAAGTTTATGGTCTTCATTTTGGTGCAAATTGTGAGTTTTGGGTCAAAGTATTCCCAAAATTTGTTCCCCATCTTTAATCTCGCGAAATTGCGCGTTTCGGGTTCTAATAGCCTAGTTGGTGGTCTTTATTTACGCGAAATTGCAGGTTTCTGGACGGGCGAGGACATTGGGGCCAGCTGACCCCGACTGCGCCAATAGCTTGACGGATAGCCGACAGCTGGAACATATTTAGAGATGAATCATCGGGAGTTTGCGAGTTCGGGTCCTGATTTGAGAGAAATTACACGTTTATTGGCCCTGATAGTGACTGCTCTGATCCTTAATTCGAGTGAAATTGCAAGTTTTAGGGTCTCAATTTAAATCAAATTGCATATTTCGGAGCCTTTTTATGGTGAAATAACCCAGGGTAAGGCGCACAACTAAAGCCTGGCGAGTACACCTACATAATTGGAAGTGCCCTACATGAATATTCACGGCATTGCAACTTTCTGGTCTTATAATTCCTGCGAAAATGCAAATTCAGGGTCTTCATTCCGGTGAAATTGCATTCTTTGGGATCCTTTGTTTAGAGACCGTTTGCATATTCTTAAATAACATCAATCTATCATTGGCCTAATTCGGGCATTCCATTACGAAGTGTTCCAATGTTCCTGGGACGTCACATCGAGGGCAGTTAGGCGAAGGGGCCAGCCCGTGGTTGACGCGAAGACGACTCAGAACCCTTATGAAGTTCTTGTTTTCGCATTGCCCAGAAAACCAAGTGGTTTTTAAAGCTTTTGGATTGTAGCTTTTATAGAAGAGACCTGTTGAAGAGGAAGAGTATAGGCAGTCCCATTTCTGGCAATGATATTTAGCAATAGTACCCCATGCAGCCTTCGCCCCCATATCAGCCCTATCATTCCCAGTGATACTGGAATGAGAGGAGATCCACATCAGTGTGACTGATTTGCCTCTAGTAGTTTCTATGATGTCTATTATTAGTTCGAGAGCTAGCGACAATCCCATTCAACCGGCAGAACATAGTCATGAAAGCTGTGCAAAATGATAGCTTATGACCTCCTATTTACGAGTCTGGGAGTCTGCCATGCCGTATCTGGGACCTAAGGATTTTATAGCTAATTCAAGTCCTTGATTTGGGGCATGCGTTCAACCGGGAAAAAGTTAGTCCTGAAACTGGTGTCATTCGAAAGGTTTTATGGAGCTCACTACGAATATGATCGTCTGCCGCCGTCTGCCTGGGGCATTAGCCCACTTGGGCGTGTCACAATCGCGAAATTTGGGAAATTCAAATTAACCGGAAGAACATAGCCCTGAAACCGGTCTCATTTGATAGGTTTTGTGAAGATGATTACAAATATGATCGTCTGTTGGCACCTTCTTCGGGCATTTGCCCTCGGTCGCCAGTCAAACTCACTAAATTAGGGATAATTATTAACCGGAAGAACGAAGACCGGAAAACGGTATTATGCAACAGGTTTTACGTAGCTGTATACGAAAATGATCGTCTGCCGGGGGAATTGCCCCTCAGTGACCAGTCAAACCTCACAAAGGGATAATAAATAACCGGAAGATCATAGTTCTGAAACTAGTCTTGTTCGATAGGTTTTGTGGATCTGATTACTCATTTGATCGTATCCAAGCGTCTGCCTGGGGCATTTGCCCTCTGTCTTTCACCAAACTCACAAAATTTGGGAAATTCAAATTAACCGGAAGAACATAGTCCTGAAACTGGTCTCATTCGATAGGTTTTGTGAAGATGATTACAAATATCAAATATCTTGAGGGGGCAACACCCCCTCAAAATCCCTACACGACACTCAAAACCGCAATCATCGATCGCCTTTCCCTCTCTGATGGACAACGAGTCCGTCAACTCCTCACACAAGAAGAACTCGGTGACCGCAAACCGTCGCAATTCCTGCGCCATTTGAGGACTCTCGCCGGGCCGACTCCGGTCCACGACGACTTCCTTCGGACGCTCCGGACTCAACGTCTTCCCCCACACGTCCAGGCTATCCTCCAAACGCAGGCAGACCTACCACTCGACCGCCTGGCACTCACCGCCGACAAAATCGTAGAAGTTCAACCTGCATTCATTAGCTCTCCCCCCCCCAATCCGATTTCTTCCGTCAACGCAATCGCCTCCGCACCCCCCACCGATCACAGCATTCGGCTTCTCGAAACCATATGCAAACAATTGACTACGCTTACGCAGCACTTGGCCACCACGCATCGTCCACCACACTCCCGCCAACGTGAGTCAAGTCCTACCGGGCATCATCAGAACCGAACCCGCAGCCCATCACCTGCTGCTCAGACGACTTGCTGGTATCATCGACGCTAGGGTGACACCGCCACTAAATGCACACGTCCATGCTGCTTTTCGGCGTCAAACACCAACGGCGATCAGTACTAGCGGCGACTGATCGCCTCACTCGCGGACGCCGCCTCTTCATCGTCGACCGTCTAACTAAGCAGCAATTCCTACTAGACACAGGCTCCGATTTGTCATGTTTTCCACGACGCCTTCTCTCTGACCGCCATCCTCGCACCGACTTCATCATGATCGCCGCCAACAAATCTCCGATTTCAACGTTCGGTTATCTCAAACTCCGACCTGACTTTGGTCTTCGTCGCGACTTCACGTGGTCATTCATCATCGCCGACGTTGAAGTCCCTATCATTGGCTCGGATTTTTTGGCCCACTTTTCTCTCCTCCCGGATTGCACGAACAACCGTCTCATCGACTCAGTCAAAGGCCTTTCCACGCCTTGCATCACGTGCTCTACAAGTCAATCAAGTGTCAAAGCTCTCAACAACTTACTGTCGGAACATTCACCCTTCCACGACGTATTATCCCAATATCCCCAACTCTTCCGCCCACCAGGAGCCCATCGCGTCGTTCGCCACTCAACCACTCACTTCATAAACACAACGCCCGGTCCACCGGTCTTCTCGCGGCCCCGACGTCTTCCACCCGAAAAACTTCGCATCGCCCAACAAGAATTCAACAATATGCTACAGGAAGGGATAGTCCGTCGATCCGATAGTCCATGGTCTTCTCCTCTCCACATGGTCCCAAAAAAGGACCCGACATGGCGTCCTTGTGGTGATTACCGCGCCCTAAACGCAAGGACCATTCCCGACAGATACCCCGTCAGACACATACACGACTTTTCTCACCGCCTCCGAGGCAGCACCATATTTACAATTCAAGCAAATACCCGTCAATCCACCTGACATCCCGAAAACAGCCATCACGACGCCCTTCGGGCTCTTCGAGTTTCCGTTCATGAGCTTCGGGCTCCGAAACGCAGGGCAGACGTTTCAACGCTTCATCGACGAAGTTCTTCATGGACTTGAATTCTGCTACCCCTATATCGACGACATCCTCATTTTCTCACCCGATGCTTCCACACACTGCACACATCTTCGCGCTGTTTTCGAACGCCTCGCAGAACACGGTATCACCGTCAACGCCAACAAAAGCATCCTCGGTGCATGGAAAATAAATTTCCTCGGTTACGAAGTCTCAGCTGATGGAACTCGACCACCACCAGAACGCGTCGCAGCCCTCCAAAACATCAGCCCACCCACGTCTGCTAAAAGCCTTCGCCGCTTTCTCGGCATGCTAAATTTTTACCGGCGTTTCCTCCCGTCTGCCCCACTTCATTCTGCCCTTCATGGTCTACGCGGCAACCAGTCAATCGTCTGGACTCCGTCAACTCAAACAAAGTTTCCAAAAATGCAAAGAACACCTTGCACAAGTCACCCTTCTTGCTCATCCTGACTCTCAAAGCTCGTCTCGGACTCTTCACCGATGCCTCTCAAACCGCCGTGGGAGCGTACCTGCAACAACAAGTAGCTAATGAATGGCAGCCACTTGCATTCTTCTCTCGGAAGCTAACTCAGCGACAAAAAGAATGGCCAGCATTCTATAGAGAGCTTCATGCAGTTCACTCGGCCATTCAGCACTTCCGTCACATCATCGAAGCACAAACATTCACGGTTTACACAGACCACAAGCCCCTAACTTTCGCTTTTAGCCAACGCAAGGACAAACTTCCTCCCGTTCAACTTAATCAGCTGTCGTTCATCTCTCAGTTCACGACCGACATTCAACACGTCAGTGGCTCTGCAAACATTGTCGCCGATGCACTATCTCGCGTCGATTCCGTCACCACTGCTTTAACCTCACCTGTCGATCTCATGAAGCTAGCTCAAGCACAACTAGAAGATCATGAACTGCAAAACCTCATCACGATTGATTCATCCCTCCACCTAAAAAAAATGAAAATTCCTGGAACCGACGTGACTCTAGTATGTGACGCATCGACCCCCAGCCTTCGTCCTTACGTCCCGGAACCCTTTCGCCGCCAGATATTCGACTCCCTTCACAACCTGAGCCATCCCGGCGTCAAAGCTTCCACTCGCCTCGTGTCCGAACGTTTCGTATGGCCTCGAATACGTCGTAATTGTCGTTCCTGGTCACAGTCGTGCGTTTCCTGCCAACGAGCCAAAGTATCTCGACACGTATATGCCCCTATCACCTCCTTCCACACACCGTCATCACGCTTCGACCACAAACACGTTGACATCATTGGACCCCTACCTCCCGCCGGCCTTTACCGCTACTGTCTTACAGTCATCGACCGATTCACTCGTTGGCCTGAAGTCTGGCCACTCGAGACCGCCACTGCAGTCAACGTTGCAGAAGCTCTCTTAAATTGCTGGATCTCCCGCTTTGGAACTCCTCTTCGGATTACCACAGATCAAGGGCGCCAATTAGAATCCGCACTTTTCCGCGCCCTCGGATCAACGCTCGGCACGATACGCTGTAGAACAACTAGCTATCATCCTCAGGCTAATGGATTAGTCGAACGTTTCCACCGTCAACTCAAAGCCACCCTTCTGTGTCATCCCGACATGAATTGGCTACAGGCACTTCCCATCGTCCTCCTCGGCCTCCGTAGCGTTTTTCGGGAAGACCTCAAAGCCTCGTCTGCAGAAATGACATACGGACAACCACTTCGCCTACCCGGAGATCTGCTAGATTCTCGACTGGACATTCAACTCGAACTCGACCCATCTTTGAGACCAGCTTTGAGTTTGATTAGGTTCCTGTCTGATAGTATTGCTCTTCTGACGTCCAAAGGATGTTCCCCAGCTTCACTCAACAAGACATCTGTCGGTGTTGTCCTCAGCAGACCTAGACTCAATCGTATACAGTTATTTTGAACGACGTCGAGTTTCCTTAAATGTGATTTGGCTGCTTGACCGTAAAATACTCAACCGTAGTCTAGGACCGATCAGTAATAGTGCAGGGCTACCTTAGAATCAGCCCCCCACCTTTAGGTAGAGAACAAATAGCGTAAATCACGAAATCGGGTTCCGTAAGGTAAATTGGGGTTTTTTATTGAGCAAGTCTAGCGATATTCGGATGTTTCAAAAGCCAAAACCGCGGAAAAAAGAAATAAAACCCTGATTATGTGAAAAATGAATGAATTCAAAATTTTTGTTTTTTGTAACAGGTACTCGAAGATGTCCGAGACCTTCAAAAGAAGCTCACTCAAGTCGAGGCCGATCTCGACAGGAGCAAACGTGAACTCGAGCAGGGCAACAAAGACCTCGAAGAGAAAGAGAAGGCCCTGACCAATGCCGAGAGTGAAGTAGCTGCCCTCAACAGGAAAGTTCAAATGGTTGAGGAGGATCTTGAAAGATCCGAAGAGCGTTCAGCGACCGCCACTCAAAAGCTGGCTGAAGCCTCGCAAGCCGCTGACGAATCTTCTCGGTAAAGTTGTTTTTTTTTTTTTCATATTTCCCCAAAACTGAAAAAATAACTGTTGCGGATAATTCTTTTTTTTTTTTTTTCCAGTATGTGCAAAGTATTGGAAAACCGCAGCCAGCAAGATGAAGAAAGAATGGACCAATTGACCAACCAGCTGAAAGAGGCTCGCTTACTTGCTGAGGACGCTGACGGCAAGTCTGACGAAGTTCGTGGTCTTTATTTGAATTAATTTGTTGAAAAAAGAGCCTCCATAAATCATTTTTTTCTCTCGATAAGGTCGCCCGCAAGCTAGCCTTCGTTGAAGACGAACTTGAAGTAGCTGAAGACCGAGTGAAATCAGGAGACTCGTAAGTTTTCATATTTAAAAAATAACTAAAATCACAGGCAGGGTTTCATGAAAGAAAGCTCTAGAGTGGTATATGAATGAAATCACGTGGTATGGGGTACCGATGGTGTGGGAAATCGTAACGTCTATCGGTGGAGGCATTATTGTATTGTTAGATGACGGCGAAAGAAATCTTTTGACACGACAGATCGCACAGTAAGATTTATTTAACCTTTTTCCTCCCATTACAGAAAAATCATGGAACTCGAGGAAGAGTTGAAAGTCGTAGGAAATTCCCTTAAATCCCTAGAGGTCTCGGAGGAGAAGGTATGATTCCACCACTCCCCCCCTCTCTACCGTTTTATCTAATCATGTAATGTCTATTTTTAAAAAGGCGAACCAAAGAGTCGAGGAGTACAAACGCCAGATCAAGCAGCTCACCGTCAAACTAAAGGAGGTCAGTTTTTTTTTCTTTTCTGTGTCTCCCTCAATCTTCTTGGTTAATTAAAAGTAGATTTAAGACGGCCATAAATCACCAGATAGCCCATAAATGATAGGGTTGGTGTCTGTGGTTAAGAAAAAGGGGAAGGGTCTCATCCGTCTTGTTAATCTATCGGTATTAAATAGGGAATAAAAAGTGGTGGAAGCCCTTTAAATTTGTGTTAACCACTATAATTTAAACGTTTACTTTTATTGCATTCATCAGGCCGAGGCTAGGGCAGAATTTGCTGAAAAGACGGTGAAGAAATTGCAAAAAGAAGTCGACAGGCTCGAGGGTAATTATTTATTTCTTACATTGCAGTTTTTATTTGAGTGCTGACAAAGTTGAAAATAAAGATAGTCGCTTAAATTACTCTGCTGAGCTTAAAATTATAATTTAAATTTAATTTTACAGACGACTTGAGAGCGGAAAAAGAGAAATCTCGAGTCATTGTGGATGATTTAGACGCTACATTTGCTGAGCTTTCCGGCTTTTAACCTAGCTTATTCGAAGCTTATTCTAATCGCAAAAATTTTAGCGTACTAATATACTTTTAAGAAAACCCGACAATGAGACAGTCCAGGTAAAATTAATGCTTTTTTGTAACACCGATGCACGTATTTCTGATATTTATTTATAAGTACAAACAAGTGTTAAATATAACATCAGTGGCGGCATCCAGCAAGTAATGCCAATGTTAATGTTATAACACAAACTTTTTCACAACATAACGTCACAATAATAACTTTTTTTTTCCAGACGAACTCGGCCTCAACAAAGATCGCTACAAATCTCTTGCCGACGAAATGGACTCCACATTCGCCGAACTGGCCGGTTATTAGAAGAAAAAACAAAGAAAAACATCCTTCCGAACGAAATCTCCTTTGGATCGCCAAGCTACATCGCATTTTTATTTTATTTCTCCTCCCACTACAATCAAGCCTCGGCAGCTCTCTCCTCAACCAACTAACCCACATCCCTTTACCCTTAATTTATTAATCAGTCTTCTCTTCACGTGCCCTTGCTTTGTGCACGTGGCTGCGAACACTAGCGCTGAAATATTTTTTTTTGTAATTTACCAGCAGCCGAAGAGTTTATTTTATATATTTTGACTTTAATTTTTGTTTTGAAAAAAAAAAAACTGTGCCTCTTGTTTAGTCTCTAATTACTTAATGAACTCAAAAGCTACCCAGCTATACTCTTTAGATGTTATAATTGTAAGCTCATTTTTTATTCGTAAGGTTAATTGTTAAGGAAAGTTGCCTGGGCTCCGTTCATTGTATACGACAAGTAGGCCTGAAGTTAAAAAAAATCTTGTAAATTACCATCACAGTAACGATGAATGAGCCTCACTGAAAAATCTTATTTATTCTGTATTTTTTAAGAGGAAAAGCCACGTTGATAACGTGACTATCAAAATACTTTATTTTTTTGTGAGTAAAAATGTCGATGAGTTCGCTTGACGATTAAACGCCGCTTTTTATTTTTAATTTATTTAAGAACTAATTTAGAGCCGACCAGTCGGTAATAAACGAAGTTGAAAGTTACCAGTACCAGCGTTCTATTTTGAATAAAAGAGTTTTCGCTTTCAAAGTTGGAAATAAATGAATCAAATTGTTTTTTTGATTTAATTCAATTAGTTCTTTTCCCCCTCTTTGTTGAGTAAAAAACCTTCGAAAAAAAAAAAAAAAAAAAACGAATGGGAGAATAGATAAGTTATACCTACTCTCCTGCTCTAAATGTTTTTACAGGTATGACCTGAATTAGAAATGAATTTATCCTTCAGAGTTTTGGTTTGGTGAGCGGATGGGCGGTGGGGATCATCAGAGAGGCACAAGGAACGAAGCAGTAATTCGAGTCACGCACAAATGAGGTAGTCCGGCTTTTTGGTGACTCCCAACACCCAAGTATTATAACTACCAAAACCAGTATGGTTGTTACTTTGCCTTGCCAGGAGCCTTTGAGGCTCTATATCTCGTCATCGACCGGATTCCTTTTTTTCCGCATTGAAACGGCGTGAGAAAAGCCCCCCCCCCCCTGTTCAAGGTAAATAGACTTGCAGAGGTATGCTCGTAACTAAGGAAATTTTTGTCAAAATTGACGTCACGGAAGTAAAAAAAATAATGATGGACCAAACTTCACATATGAAGCTCCCCCTCGGGAAAGAAGAGAGTTTTTTTTTTTTTCTCCTTCCGTGTCGGCCGGAAAACATTGAGTCTTACACCAACTGTCGCTCGGACGAGACATTTTTTTTTTTTTTTTGTCTCTTTTCGCTTACAAAACAAAGTGACGCATTCAATTTGACGACAAGTTCTCGCGTCTTCATAGTTCGACGATACCTCTTTAATTGAGTACCCCAGGTCAGTGCCGCATGGTAATTCACTTAACTCTTCGCCGTGTAAAAAAAACAATTAAATTTTATACATACTTCTCCCTACTGCTTACCAGTACCTAGAATTCAAATACAGTCCACTAAAGAAAATAAATTAACTAAACAAAATGGTCCTCCGGGCCGGATATTATAAGTTCAATTAAAAAGTGCGTAGGCTGGAAGCACGTTAAAATTAATTAATTAATTATACAGAATCTATTTCTCGTTCTTCAAGGGTTCAAAGTCGAACGCAAGTAAACAGATTTACAATCTCTTTTTAACTCTTTAATTCTGGTGAAATACAATTGACCAAGGGGCAAATTCCTCTTTAAAAAAAAAACGGACAGTTTCCCCTTCATTTCTCTTTTTCTTTTCTTTCAATTCATTCAATAAATCAAAACATTTCCATTTTTTTTATCCTTCCTCTCCTCTCAAATAAATAAAAGAAAAATTCTCATTTATCCTTTAAAATGCCTCTATCCCCCCAAGCACATTTATAAGTTCTTACGACCCGCAAGGAGCGATTATTCACACGAGCGCAGCAGGCTTATGACCTAATCCAATCGCTTCCTATCCATCGGGATATCTTTCTCCAAAGAGCTGCGAATCTTGAAGCCACTCATCTTGATCTTGACTCTACTCTAACCGCTATCCAAGAGTTAGAAATCAGTACAGAGGTTGAGACTGAAAATCGGACCAATATTACCGCCGTTTGTACGGCGTTCGAAGACCAATATTTCTCTGTAAACGCTAAGGCCGCCCAAATACGCCAAGAAATAGAAAAACAAGAGAAGACGGACGCCACCTCCGATCAAAATGTCGCGGGAGGATCCTTTAATTTGGCCAATCAACTCGGAGCCAGATTTAAACTGCCGGCTATTAATATCAAAGAGTTTTCGGGACAAATCACAGAATTTCCCTCTTTCATTTCTTTATTCAACTGTTTAATTCATGACTATTCCCTAACCGAGATCGAGAAATTTTCATATTTGAGGACACTTTTGACTGGTCAGGCCTCAAAAATTCTTAGTTCCATTGAATTCAAAGAAGAGAATTATTCAATCGCATACCAGAAACTTGTTGAACGGTACACAAATCCTCGAATCGTCGCTTCGTTTTATTTAAATACAATTTTAGATTTCAAACCACTAACTTCGGACAATTCTTCTAACTTACGTTCGTTTTTGGATTTCTTCCAAGACAATTACCTCTCACTCTCAAACCTCAAAGTGCCAGATTTAATGGATTTTTTCATGGTTCACCTCAGTCTTCGTGTTATCGATCACAAAACACGCAAACTTTTCGAATCCACGTATACAGACAGTGAATTCCCCAAATTCACCGAGTTGTGTGACTTCATAAAGACTCAAATCCGAGTAGCAGATTTGTGTTCTGATAACCCTCACAAAGGAGGAAAAACTTCCAAGTCTTCTACCAAGACGTTCAACGTCCAAACCCGGACAACTTCGCCGTCTTCTTCCATTAAATGAGTAGGTGTCTGTCCGATTTGCAGAAAATCTCATAGAATTCTTCAGTGCTCCACGTTTCTCAAGTCCAACGTAAGTGGCCGTTACGAACTGCTCAAGAAGTTCAAACGTTGTTTTTCCTGTGGAGGAGCCCACAGCGCTTCCGAATGCGCGAGTCGCGGAGCTTTTCGTGTTTGTAGTAGCACGAAACACAACACACTACTACACTCATCACAGGAGGGCTCTAGTAGCAGCCCGATCTCTCCCGTTCGTGCACCGTTGGACTCTACATCCGCTCATAATTCGCCTTCTAGCCCTTCAGCTCCTACCTCTGGTGCACCAACCGAAAACTCAGGCGCGCGTAAACTCTAATCCTCACGTTCTTTTGAGCACCGCTCGGGCGAAAATTCGATCATCTTCCGGTGACTGGATAACTTGCCGCTTACTCATTGACTCTGGATCGCAATCTAATTTTATTACTCACAAGATCGCAAATCGGTTGAATTTACCCAGACGTCTGATCACGTCCACGGTTTCTGGTGTCGGTAACACACGGTTGCCTACTTCTCAGCACGAAGTCTCGTGCACTCTTCGTTCGGTTAGCAATTCTGCTACAACTTTCTCACTTTCAGCCCGGGTTTTGCCTACCATAGTTTCCTCGGTACCTTTGACGCCTGTTTCTCGCGAGATAGGTCAGCGCTTCTCTACACTTTCGTTAGCTGACCCAGACTTCAGTACTCCGGGACCTATCGACTTACTCGTTGGCGCCCAGTTCTACGCCGAAATTCTGAGCGATCAACCTCTCTTCATTAAGGGTCGACCGTCAGCCATTCTCTCCGCACTGGGTTGGATCATTTTCGGGGAAACGGACACTGAAGAAACATCTGAAGAGGTGCAAACCTTTCTTTCCGTAGACCTCATTAATGAGGAGCTCAAGCGCTTCTGAGAAACTGAAGAAGTCGAAGTTCAAATTCCAGAAGATCCTAGTTACAGTTATTGCGAGAAACACTTTCAGGATCATGTTCAACGTGACGATCAGGGTCGCTTCGTGGTGTCCTTACCATTTCGAACGGACGTTCCGTTACAACTTCATTCGACTCGGACTTCGGCGTTAAATCGCTTACACACTCTTGAGAGAAGATTTTCAAGGGATTCCAATGTATAGTGCACAAATGCAGAGCTATATTGATGCAGATCACGTATCTCTGACCAACAGCCATGGTGACTATTTGATGACTCATCACGGGGTAGCAAAACCTAGCTCGACTACTTCACTGCGAATCGTATTCAATGGTTCTGAGCACACTACTGGTTTCAATTCTCTAAATGATTTCCACGCGTATACTCTTCATGGAGGAATTCAATTAGTTCAGAGTCTCATACAGCGTCGTTTCTGGATCGTTTCATCCCGACAGTTAATCCGAAATAAGACCTTCCAATGCGCCCAGTGTTACAAATTCAAAGTTAAGCCTCAAACACCCTTGATGGCACCGCTCCCCTCGATGCGGGTAACACAGGCCCGTGCTTTTCTTGAAGTTGGCGTTGACTATGGTGGTCCCTTTCTTTACAAAGAGTCTAAACGTCGAACTTCACGCTTGTACAAATGCTGGATTTGTTTCTTCGTATGTACTGCTACCAAGGCGGTGCATCTTGAATTAGTAACGGAGCTGTCGACATCTGCATTCCTCGCCTCTCTAGATCGGTTCATTTCCCGCCGGGGTCTTCCTAGGGTTCTTCATAGTGATCGTGGGACAAACTTCGTCGGGGCAGCTCACCGTCTCAAGGACGTTTACGACTTTCTGTCACAACATCAGGATGCCATTTCGGACCACTTGTCCGCGCGCGATATCCAGTGGCATTTCATTCCTCCAGCATCGCCACATTTTGAAGGTTTGGGGGAAGCTGTGGTTAAGTCTGCCAAGCACCATATAGTCCGCGTCGTTGGGAATCATGCCTTGACATTCGAAGAATTTTCGTCTTTACTCTCCAGGATCGAAGCTATTTTAAACTCGAGACCTCTGTGCAGCATTTCTCCGGATCCGAATGACAACTGTGATTACCTCACTCTTGGTCATTTCCTCATAGGTCAACCTCTACTCGCTCGTCCAGATGGGGAAGCCCTGTCGTTCCCTATGAACACTCGTTGGGAAATGCTCTCCGTGTAAGTCCGACACTTTTGGAAACGCTGGCACTTGGAGTACCTTCAAACCCTCCTGCCTAGGTCAAAATGGTGGACCTCAACCTCAATGGTGGACTAGGTATTTGAGCCCTGAAAATGGCAAAACTGTCGATTTGTGTCTTTAAAATGGCTAAAATTACTATATTTGAGCCCTAGAAATTGCCGAATTTACTTTACGAGCTCTAGAAATGGATTACCCGACGAATCGAGCTCTAAAAATGCCTGAACAAGTGACTCCTGCCCTGAAAATGGCAAAATAGACCATTCGGAGCGCCGAAAACGGCCAACCCGGCTGTTCTCGCCTGGACTTGGGACGTACTGTTCGCTCCTATAACTGGAAAGACTGACTTTATGCGCCCTAAAAATGGCAATTATGGCTATTCAAGCCTTGAAATCGTCAAAAGTGACTCTAATGCCCTGAAAAGCTGTCCACAACAAAGTACAATGTCAGTTTTGAAGAAAAACATTCTGTTTTTGAGGAAAAATGATATTTTTTGGGTGGAACCGCAAGTCTCAGGGAAAAATCGTCAGTTTGGGATGAAATAGTAAGTTTTGGAATTAAAACAGTCATTTTTGGGGTAAAATTTGCCAGTTTTGAAATATTCGGAAGGCCGCTTCAGGTTGGGAGTGTATTGTTAGTTTTGAGTCAAAATAACAGATTTCGGGTTAAGAATTCATTTTTGAGGTTAAACCGTCGATAATTTCGTTCTGGGGTAAAAATCACCAGTTTTGTATTGACGTCATCAGTTATGGGACAACACGTCAGCCTTACCATGAAATCGTATTTTTTGGTATAAAATAGTCATATTTGGGATGAATTCGTCATTTTTTTTTTTTGGTAGAAATCGCAATTTTGCAAGGCAGAATGGCCTAAAATCACCCGTTTTGGGGAAGCCTTTAGTTAAAGTTTGACATTGTCAGTTTTGTAGTAAGTTATCTAATTTTGGGGGAAATTGTCGTTTCGGGTGTAGTATTAATTTTCGGAAAGGAACAGTGAAGTTTAGTTTTAGGCTGAAATCGCCAGTTTTGTTGTAATATCTGCAGTTAGTGGGGGGGGGGGGGCACGTCTGCTTTGGCGAGATATTGTACGTTTTTTTTTTTTTCAGTAAAATCGCCTGTTTGAAGGATACAATCGGCAGTTTTTAATACAGAGTGGTCTGTTAATTGGTAAGATCATTCGTTTTTCATCCGTTTTGGGTGAAACCCGGCATTTTTAGGCTGAATTCATCAGTTTTTGAGGTAAAGGCTTGGAATTTAATAGTTGTGCTGTGAAATTTTTATTTTAGGTGTAAACACTTCGACTTTGACGTAAAAACGCCAGTTTTGAAATAAAATATATTCAGTTTTTTGTTGAAAAGCGTCAGTTTTGAGTTAAAATCCGTTCAGCCGCCTTTACATGCAAGCTTTAAAAAGCTGAGCTGTGGGCTTTAACCAATGAGAGCGCTCCGCACTGTGGACTCGGAGCGCTCTGATTGGTTAAAGCCCTCAGCTCGTCTTAAACAATGCTTGCATGTGAAGGCGGCTATATTGTTTGGTTGAAAAATGTTGGAATTTTACGTCTCTCAGGCAAGACTTTGGTGAAAAGTCGAACACCCTTTATATTTAGGTAATTGATTAATTATTTGAGTATAACATTCTTTTATTATATTTGAATGCCAAGTATCGATTTCCGGGGAAATCGAATTGTCTGTTAATAGAAAAAGTCTGGAATTGTCAGTTTTTGGATTGAAAATCAGGAATAGAAGGATAAAACCGATAATTTCCGAACGAAGATGTCAGTTTTTGATGTATTACGACCCTTTTTGTGAAAACTCAGTTTTCGGGGAAGAATTTGACGATTTATTGAGCCTATTTCTCATTTATTGAACTACCAGTTGTTTTGCTGGGGCCTTTAGATTCTAGAACGTCCGATATATTCCGCCCACCCCTTGGTCAAGCACTGGATACGCCCCTGTGAGGGAGCAGGGGGCTTAACTGGTGCCCGCGACAATAACGCTCACGAGCATTTCTCAGATAGGTTGGACAATATAGCTGTTGAGTATCGTCGAATACGGGTTCAATCCACTGAAGGGAATTACATTGTAGGCAAGCAGAACATATACATGCAAACGTGCTTCCTACCTTGTTCTTCGTCGGGTCTTCTTTCTTTCGATCGTGGTTTCAGCGTGTGCCGGCGACGTTCTTCCTATGAAACTCAGGACAGGACTTTTCGTACACAAGTAAAACCACCATTTCACTTAAGAAGCAATCTGTCTCTATTTACACATTTTAATAGTCTTGAACATAAAACATCATTTCAACAATTTAACCATCCGGGTACCACGCCAAGAAAAAAAACTCCTCTCTTTTTATCTCCGTTACAAAATGGTGACTAATAATAAAAAGTGGCTCGAAAAACAAAGTCATAACAGTCCTGTCTTCCTTTCCAGGTTTTTGCGGGTAACTTTAACTGCAGCTCCCGGTGCGCTTTCTTCATCGTTACGACCAGCCAGAAAGGCTCGTAGCGCTGCGCTCAGCTCAAAAACAGTTTCTTTCTGTACGGCGTTGAGTTGGCTCACATAAATTATTCATCGAGCCGTAACATTCCTCCCACCATGTTAATTTTATAAGACAACTGAAACAAAATTAACTTCCAAACAAATTAATAAAATGTACAAAAAGAGCAACAATAGAATACAAGAATCCTTGTCAAAGTGAGAAAACTTGTCAAATGTCAAATCTTTGTGGTGCGCGCACTTTTCTTCCACTCCGCGTACACTGGGCGGTTGAAGGTAATCCATCGTCTGGAGATTCCTGCGTAGGAGCATCTTCCACAGTCCCATGGGTATCGAAAGAAGCCGACTTGATGCTGCTGGCGTCGATGTCCCTCGCTAACACCAGTTCTCGCAGTTCTGTAGATGGAACTGCCTCATCCACCTCCAGGCGAAACAACCGTCTCACTGGTCGAACCAACTCTCCGGTTGTCGTCCGGACAACCACCACCCTCAGTTCTCCGTCAGGCCCGGGTAGTAGCTTGGTCACTCGACCCAACGGCCATTCTAACCTTTTGGCCCGTTCGTCTTCTACGAGCACTAGATCTCCCACCTTGAGAGATCTTGATTTATTTTCGTCCGTTAATCTGGGAGCGAGATTCCCTATATATTCCAAAAGGAATCTTTTCCATAGCTCCTCTCTTAGTCGTTGGCGGTAATGATTTCGCTTTCGGAGATCATTAGCTTTCAGCACGATCCAGGTCGTCTGTTGCCACATTATTGGAGTCGATAAGGAACATGGACGGAGTCAAGGCTACGAGGTCTTCAGGTTCTTCTGACAGGTACGTCAAAGGACGACTGTTGACTACCGCTTCACACTCACACAGCAAGGTAGTCATTTTTTCCTGACAGAGACTAGCTCGCCCTAGAGATCGTTTTAGCCCGTCCTTTACTGTTCTCACTAAACGCTCCCAAAAGCCTCCCCACTAAGCTGCCGAGGGTGGCGAGAATTTCCATGTTATGCGCTGGACTGTCCCAAATCGTTGAATTTCGTCCCAATCAATCTCCTTGAGAATATTGGCCGCTCCTCCGAAATTCGTACCATTATCGCTGAAAATTACGTCTGGCCGCCCACTCCTAGAGATGAAACGCCGCAGGGCCTGCAAAAAACTAAAAGACCTCTTTACTGTCTTTGGGACATAAATTATCACTCTCCGTTAACATATTTTTCGAAATTGCCTCCACCGTGTATGTGCGTTTTCTCAATTTTAACTGCGAAAGAGCACATTTTAGCTGCGAATTGTCTCTTTTTCTCAATTGGATCCGAGAGATTTTTAGCTGTGAATCAGCGCTTTCTATAAGCTCTTAGCCGCGAAAGTTGCCTCAAGAATCCGCAAATTAGATAGCGTTTGAGTGCTCTTTCCCAATTTTATCCTTAAAATCGCAATTTTCTTTACCTTAGCTGTGAATTAGAGTTTTCCTTCAGTTTTAGACACGAATTCGCGTTTTTCTCGGTTTCACGCCTTGAATCAAACGCTTTTTCTCAATTTCAGTCCCAGCCGCGACAATCCGTGAGTTGGCGTTTTCTCAATTTTTAGGCGTGAATTTGGGCGGTTTTTCTCAATTTTCAAGGCTGCCAAATTGTAACACTTTATCACGAATTTTAGCCGTGAATATCGTGTTTCTCTATTTTTAGACTCGAATCAGCGTTTTAGCTTGTAGCCGCGTGAATCATCGCTTTTTTCTTAATTTCAGCACCAAAATTGCCCACAAGAATCGGCAGGATGGCGTTTTCTCATTTTCAGCTGTGAATTTGCGTTTTTTACTCAATTTCAGCAGATAATTAGCACATTTTCTTCATTTTAGCTGTGGTTGTTAGCGCTTTTTCTTGACTCATCCGTGAAATAGTAATTTTTCATACTTTACAAGTGTGAATTAGCGTTTTCCTCCACTTTTAGACGCGAATTCGCGTTTTTGTCTATTTCACTCGTGAATTAGCGCTTTTTCTCAATTTCAGTCCCAATGTTGTCCTGAAAATCCGTGAGTTGGCGTTTCTCCCTTTCAGCTGTGAATTCGCGCTTTTTCTCAATTTTTTAATGCTGCTAAATTGAAGCGTGTTTTTTCATTTTTAGGACATTAATTCTCGTTTTTCTCCTTGTAATAGCGCTTTTCTCAGTTCTATCCGCGTGATTTAGCACTTCTTCCCAATTTCAGTCCCGATTTTGCCCAAAGAATTCGTGGTTTTGCGTTTTCTCAATGTCAGCTGTGAACTAGGACTTTTTCTTAAGTTTTAAAGCCGCATATTGTTGCGCTTAATCACAATTCTAGCCGCGAATTAGCGTTTTTCTCCATTTTTGGGTCAAAAGAATTCGTTTTGCTCAATTATGCGTTTATCCCTTTCGATTTTAGCTGCAAATCATCACTTTTTGCGTATTGCTTGGAGGTGGGTGAAAATTTGGTGGAGCTGATACCCGAAATAGTTCTACGCTTCCGACGCCATTCGATAGGCGTGACAGCAGACATAAAAAAGGCGTTTGTGCAAATAGAGGTAGCACCGTCAGACCGTGATTTTTTACGTTTTTTCCTCGTACGGGACGACGGGTCCGTCGAAGAATATCGTCACGCTCGATTAGTATTTGGTCTCTGCTGTAGTCCTTTTATTTTAGGAGCCGTCATTCGTCATTTGGCAAAGAAGACGTTGGAAGAAGAAGTACCTGGGCTGTCGAGAGAAGTGCTTCGTACGTTACCAAAACTTTTCTACGTCGACAATTTTGTAAGTAGCGTCAGGAGCCGCCAAGAGCTTGACGAGATCACTGAAACGTGGAGGTTTCGATTTGCGAGGGTGGGAGATTTCAGGTAAGGACATTGATTTCGGCGAGAACCCTATCACCAAGGTCATTGGGATGACCTGGAACCGAAAAACAGACACCCTAACTATCTGTCCAGAAAGACTCGTGAAAATGGATTTACAGAAGATCACGAAGAGGCTTATTTTGTCGACCACGCAAAGGGTATTCGACCCCGTTGGGTTTACGACGCCGGTGACAGTGCCGAAAATATTGTTACGGAAAACTTGGTCGTCAAAGCTGTGTTGGGACGAAGAAGTAGACAGGGATACGGCGAAAACTTTTCTAGACTGGCTTAAGACACTCTCGGCACTTTGCTCAATTTCAGTACCTAGATGGGCATTTGGTACAGAGGAAGATCGACTATCAATACATGTCTTCGTAGATGCAAGTAAAGAGGCATACGCTTCGGTGATTTTCTCTCGAGTGGAATCACCCTCAGGAGACGTACTTGAACGCCACTAAAAATGAAATTCCTAGTTTAATTAGAGGCTATACTAAAGGGCCTCCTAGAGATTTCCGACCACGGGCCCCGATAGGTGTTGTTTCGCCACTGCCGGTGTTCAATTGATTTCAGGCTTTTTCTAGCGAGCTATAATTGGTTTGGGAGATGGGCATTACCAGAAGTGCCCGATGTCACCCTGGAGAGGCATTTTTGAGCCCATTTTGAAGGCTTAATGCACACGTGGGAGTTTTATGCACATTTAGACCAAACCGCACGTGGACAAATTTTATTCGGTGCCGAGCTGGCCGGCCGGGCCGGTGAAATGGTTTAGCATTCACAAATTGGAGCTAGGGTCATTTTTGGTTTTTATGAAAGTTGCTCTGCGTCCTGCTATTGGCCTTTCAATTGACAATTTTGACAGAGGTCAACTGACTGAACGCTTGATGTCCTCGTGAAAAGTTGATTTTTGACTTTTTCTTATACTTTATTAATTAGGTCATTTTTTCAAATAACAATTGTTTTTTGTTTCTATCGTCGTTGTTGCTATACTCGACCTCGTGCGGTCCTCGTGTTTACTTCAATTATCTCATACGATTTATTGTTATCTCTATGTACGATCAGGAATAGTTAAATAGGTGCTATTTACTTGACTATAGTTTCATTCCATCAGGGGAGAAAGAGGGTGGCAACGACCCGCAATACATAATGTTCTCAAGTTTTCTTTCGTTTCCTTCGCCGTGGTTAATCTTTGTCCCTTGCACCTATTATACTTGTACCCAACTCTAGCGTATTCGTTATTGGCGTACGTGACAAATAACATAAACCTCAAGGTTCCTTCAGCAATATTAGGCTTTTCCTAGATGTTCAAATCAAGAAGAATCTCTTCTATTTTATTTTCTTCGGAAGTTCCTTCCACCTTGGAACGCCTTTATTTGGAAGAGTATAAAGTGAAAATCCCGCCGAAAAAACAGTAAATCGATTCATAACACAAAACAGCAGAACCATGAGGATGAGGCCAACAGTTGCTCAGCTTTCCCACCCACAGATGAACCCTAAAACCTGGAAAATTTTCCCTTTCGTTCATGGAACCGACACTTTATCCTACCCCTCTCTTCCTCCCCCGTCTATAAATTCATCCACCTACCACTGTTTTCACGGAGGAGTTCCAAAGCGCAGGTCTCTTTTCCAATTGACGGGGGTTGTGAAAGAGGAGGTGATATTGACTGGAAACTGGTCACGCCGTTAAACGGGGGGCAAGTTAGACATATTGTTCGCTGTTATTGAAATAAATTAAATATAATATAAATAAAGTATCGTACTCTCAAGGCTCCCAATTTTTCTGGACGTCCTAATCGCTGGGCTGAAAGGAGAAGAAGGGTAGGCTAAGCGAGACAATGGATTCGTACGAGTCATCGACGAGCGGCTACGATGGCCCTGAGATCAAAGCCTTGGATCATGGTGAGTAAATTCAAGCCTCCTTTTTTAGTTCATTATTTTGTAGTTTAACCATTAACCATTGGCGGGGTCAAACAGAATTAATTCCACAGGTCGTCGCGCAATTTTTGTTGCCCGCATTGATTAGTTGCTTAAAACAATGTATGAATGAGAGGATTGTGAGCAGAGCCCATTGGTGTTTTCGGTTCATAGAAGAATGATTCGGGGGGCATTCCCATTTATATTGACACACTAGGATATATTTTATAATAAGTATTGTGCTAGAGTAGACTTTTCAATCGGAGCACAACCTATGGGAAATGAGTTAGAAGGTATTACAACGAAACCACAATGATAATGGAGGGCACCAGAGCATCTCAGCTGTTGCTTCATTAATCATTTTTCCCCTTTTAAAACTTTCACGCTACATCTTATTTCATCAAAAAAGCCGCGCGGTCGATTTCTCTCACACTATACAGTTATTAGGGGTGTTATAGTTTTCCGGATAGGTGGTCAGTGGGAGTTAGGTGACCCACATTTCCTTGAATGAGCGTTTAATACAATGCCGAAATAAATCAATTTCGTTATAAACAAGAGAGGAGAGAGTTTTTCTCTTCGGGTTCATTATCAAGCTGACCGTGACACAGCATCGAACTTTGCGTTTCCTGGACGCCCTATTGTGTCCTTGTCCCCCCGCGCCGTCACCCTTGTCCAAACTATGCGCCGCTGATAACTATTTTAATTTATGAAAATCACGCGCGTTTTTTTTATCGGCGTTCCCCGACAACACCGTAGAATAATAGAATAATAACGACACTCAGCAAAAATACCTTATCTTATACACTTATCCAAAGTTCTACAAATTATTAAATTGACAGTGGCGGTGGTGTGGGAATTGTCGTTCACTCAAAAACATCAAATTCCTGTAACAATCTATCAATCTTATTGACACGACTACGACGTCTTTTCCCTGCTGGGTTTATGAACAAAAGAGTTTCCTCCTCGAGTCCTCGTCAGCCCCCTTTGTAGATTTCATTGTAAACAAGACGGCACTTTTTTCAAGTATACAGACAGATGATTACGGAGGGCGTTGTTTCTTTCAACCCTTTTCCAACACCATGGCAAAAAAAATGGGACAGGAGCAATGATATTCCCATTATAAAATGTTTCCCTGAGAACGTTGGGAGCTATAAATAAGTAAATGAAGAATATTACTGCGTTTTATGAAGTTTTTGTTAAAGATAAGACGTTTGTAAATTATTGTGTGCTCTGTGCGCGGAATTTCCAGAATAGTTGTGGGGCCTGTTTTTGCGGTAGCAGTTCGAATAGAATTGTGGGCGTTTCTCGACATAAGTATGAGTTGCCCACACTTTTATCGAGTCTGAAAATCGACATAAAACAATCTTCTAGAGCACATACCAAATAATCGGTATCGATTATAAAATTGTTCAGGGCCGATACCAAGCCACCTGTTTACAAAAAGGACCCCTCCTGCCTCACCCTCCACCATGGCGTCCATCCCCTTCCATTTCTGTTAGTAATCATCATCATCATAAAGAATATTAAAAAGCTCAACGGCGGAGTAATTAATCAATAAACCCACAAACCAAGAGATGAAGAGAGGAAAGTGGGCGGCGGTTCGAGTGAGTGCCTATAGCAAAGGAAAAACTTGGAATTACCGAATAAATCAACATTGTTCCCCCCCTATACTTGCTTTTTCATAACTCTAGAAACCAGAAAGAAGCTCTAGCCGACCGCTTTGCTACTCACAATCAGTTTTATAATAAAATTAAAAAGTTTTCAATTTATTAAATTACTTGAAGAACTGGGCCCCATATTCATAGACGCCATCGCTTAAACTTAAATTAAATTAAACTAAATTCTCCTAAGTAATCGCTGAAAAAGTTTTGGTTTGAATGAAAAATCATCTCGGTGACTGAGAGAAACTTGAGTATAAGTGGCGTCTATAAATATGGCGTACGAGGAAGCAGGGGCGTACCAAAGAAATCCTTCCGGAGGGGGCGATTTCGGAAGTCGGCAACCTACTATGGTCCGGCGGGGGACGGGTGTTGCAATGAATGCCCTTCGTATTGCTTGGATTTCGCAAAAATTTGGCTAAAAACGGCCTCCCGGAGGGGGCGATCCACCTATCGCCCCCCCTCCCACTGGGTACGCCACTGATTGAGAAGGGTAATTCTATCAAAAAACAGATTTCGTTTTAGGTCTCCCGAGAATCAATTTCGGAGATTTCACTAGTTCAAAAATCAAAAGCAGCTTTTTCAAAAAGCTAAATTAACTGCTTTTGGGTCTGTCAAAAATCAAATTTTGTCATTTGGGCTCTCACAAACGTCAGTATTGCGGTTTTTCACTCTTTTTCGAAACGGAAATTTTGTTGATCCGGCTGCAGTCACTGTGACAAAAACCAGTGATATTGTCACTTAAGTGACTACTGAGGGCTGTTTTATAGCTTTTCAATGTCACTATCACTGTTTGTTTCCACCCGTCCTCCTCATCAACATGTGATTTAAGGATATTCCTAGGAACCCTGAAATCTTACAGGACAGTCCCCCTGTAGCAGTTTGTTTGAGCAAATGCCTAATGTATATCTGTGTGAATTTCATTCCCAGACCCAACAAAGCCTATTAATAGGGCAAATGAGAGACACGATTTCGTAATCAATTTTTGTTTGCATGGTTATAAAAAAAAAAATTATAATTCTTTTTCTAACTTTATCCGTGGAAAACTCCTATGAACGGCGAACCCACAGCCTCAAATGCAGACATGAAGGTGAGTCATGGATCAAAAACTGCAATGCACGAATTTACCTAGGATCATAGGCATAGCCAGAGGGGAGCAGGGCTAGGCAGCTGCCCTCCCCTAGACTAAAAAATGCAGATTCAGCGGGGCAGTTGCCCACCCTAGATGCATTCTGATAGTAAAAATCTTTCAGGATAATCACATTGCGCCAATTGCGCCACAGAGACGCCTTTGGGAGGCGTACTCCGAGGGATAAGCTAAGCGTGCTGGACTGGTAATCCAGAGGTTGCGGGTTCGAATCCCGCCGGGGAGCCATTTTTTTTCGAAACTCGAATCGTGTTGGGCTATGCCCTTCCATCGTCGTCCGGATAAATCAGTTTAATTAATTTATTAATTAAAATACCCGGACAGATTTATTCATATATCCATAGAATAATTGAACTTAGGTGACCTTATCTACGGACATTTAGGTGATTACTCCCCTAATCGGGTCATCTAAGCTCAATTATTCAATTAATTGCCGGACACATTAGGAAAAAATGACCGCGAAATTAGGTTCCGAAACGATTAAAATCCTCGAAAGTTCGGGATTTGAAAGAACCAGAATGATGAAATTTGGTTCCTGAGTGAGCCAACTCCTTGAATTTGGTTTTTTAAACAACGAAATTAGTTTTTTTGAACAAGCCAACGATTTTAAAAAGCGCTATAAGTGTTTGTTCATGAGAAAGCCAAATCCGTGGCATTTTTGGAGAGTTAAAGCCATGATTTCAGGCATTCCATAGAGCAATAATCCGAGAAATTGTGACTTCTAGTTGCCAAATCCTATAAACTTTGTTTTGAAACAGCGAATGTTCGCGACTAGAGGTGAGGTGTGATTTCACTGTCGGTGATTTTGTCACTGTGACTACTCCGTCACTGTTGGCTCCGGTGACGACCACATTGAAATCACCGTTCCGACCCTCTAACGGTGACATTCCTTTTCACTTATAATCGCCTCTTCATTCGTCACTTCTATCGCTTCACTGCGCTAGAGTCTCTTGCAGGTTACCACCACTTTACCAGTTCTACTATCGCTCCAATGAACTCAGTAGCATTCTCCCCAAGTCTACTCCTCGTCCGTTGACTTTTTTTCTTGGACTTATAGTTAGTATTGAACCTTTAGTGTCGGTAATATATTTTTATTCACTTCGTTTTCCAAGACCTGTGCTACAGTGATCTTGTATAATTTTACTTTTTTTAAAAACACCTTCCTAGGCAGGGGCGTAGCCAGCCCTTGACCAAAGGCTGGACAGAATATGTCGGACGTTATGGAAACTAGAGACCCCAACAAAAGAACTGGTAGCGCAATAAATCGTCAAATTCTTCCCCGGAAACTGAGTTTTCACAAAAAAGGGTCGTAATCCATCAAAAACTAACGTCTCCGGTCGGAAATTACCTCTCTCTCTCTGCGGAACTCCTTAAGATGTGGCCAGTACCTAGACCTTTTTGCAGGCCTTTACCTGGCCTGTACCCCATCTTTGGCCCGGATACCGCAACAGAGTCGGTCCCATCGCTCAGCTCAACCCGTTAGCCACGGCTGCTGGCCAGCCAGCCGCGCCCGAGAGAGACCACGCGGAGGTGGGCCCCCTTCAAAATGAAGATGCTACCACAAAACTGGCGATTCTAACCTAAAACTAAACTTTACTGTTCCATTTCAAAATGAGTATTTTACACCCGAAACGACCATTTCCCCTCAAAATTAGATAATTTACTCCAAAACTGACAATGTCACACTTTAACTCACGTTTTCCTCAAAACCGGTGATTTTAGACCATTCTGCCTTGAAAACAGGGGATTTCACAACAAAAAATGACAAATTCATCGCAAATGTGACGATTTTATATCAAAACAGACGATTTCCCGCCAAAGCTGACGTGTTGCCCCATAACTGATGATGTTAATACAAAACTGGCCATTTTACCCCAAAACTGACTGTTTTAATTCCAAAACGTACGATTTCATCTCAAAAACGTTCCTAAACTGAAGATTTTACCCTGAAACTTGCGGTTCCACCCCAAAAATATCACTGTACCTCAAAACTGAATGTTTTACTTCAAAATTGATATTTTACTTTGTTGGGCTTAGCTTTTCAGGGCACATAGAGTAAGTTTTGACGATTTCAAGGCTGGAATAGCTATAATTGCCATTTTTAGGGCGCATAAAGTCAGTCTTTCCAGTTATAGGAGCGAACAGTACGTCCCAAGGCACAGGCGAGAGCAACCGGGTTGGCCGTTTTCGGCGCTCCGAATGGTCTATTTTGCCATTTTCAGGGCAGGAGTCACTTGTTCAGGCATTTTTAGAGGTCGATTCGTCGGGTAATCCATTTCTAGAGCTCGTAAAGTAAATTCGGCAATTTCTAGACTCAAATATAGTAATTTTAGCCATTTTAAAGACACAAATCGACAGTTTTGCCATTTTCAGGGCTCAAATATCTAGTCCATCAAGCCAAGGCGATGAAGTTTGGCCATTCCTGGTGCGCAAATTGTCGATTTTGCCATTTTCAGGGAAGGAATCATCTTTTCAGGCATTTCCAGGACACGTGACGTCATTTTGGCCGTTTTCAGGGCTTGATTATTCCGTCAAGCCAAAAGCGCGCATTATGGTCATATTTGGCTCAAGAATGGCCAGTCTGATCAATTTTAGCGCACGAATGGTCGATTTAGCTACTTTCGGGCGGTAATCATGATCTTTTTAGGCATTTTCAGAAGTTCACCAGTCGCCACCATTTTTTAGGACGCGTGAAGTCCAGTTTTAGCCATTTTCAAATTGCGAATCGACAGTCTTGTTTTTTCGAGCGTGACACGTGTGACGTGTTGTTGGGCGCATTGACACTTTTTCTCCATGTATGCCGTGAATTAGCGTTTTTTCTCACTTAAGCCGCGAATTATCGCTTTTTCTCTATTCAAGCTGCGAACGGCCACATTTTTTTTATACTTCTAGCCGCGAATTATTCTCAATTTTATCCGTGAATTAGGCTTTATAGTCAATTTTGAGCCGCGAATTAGCGCATTCTATCTCAACCGCGATTGCTTAATGTCTCTCAATTATAGCCGCGAATGAACACTTTTTCTCCATTTTTACCGCGAATTTGCACTTTTTCAGCGAATGATTCATTTTTCCCAATTTTCCACAGGGACTTTTGCCGCGCATGGACACTTTTTCTTCATGTATGCCGTGAAGTAGCGTTTTTTCTCACTTTAGCCGTGAATTATCGCTTTTTGTCAATTCAAGCTGCAAACGAGCACATTTGTCATAGGTACCTACTTCTAGCCGCGAATTATTCTCAATTTTTGCCCGTGAATTAGCGTTCAATCTCAACCGCGATTGCACAATTTCTCTCAATTTTATGCAGCGAATGATCGCTATTTTTTTTAGCTGTGAATCGGTGCTTACTATAAACTCCTAGCCGTGAATTAGCCACGAATTTGCCTCAAGAATCCGCAAAGTAGAGGTAGCGTTTGAGTGCCCTGCCCAAATTGTACCCACAAATTAGCGGTTTTCTCCATTTTGAACGCCAATTCGTGTTTTTCTAATAGCGATTTCCATTCAACACCCTACACAAGTGTATAGTGCTGCGTCCTCTCCATGAACACATGTTTCAATTCAGAGAGGACGGGTGGAAAAACTTACACTACACTAGAGTGTATTGCATTGAATGGAAAGCGCCATAAATTTTACCCGTGAATAGCACTTTTTTACTGATTTAGCCGCTTTGGATCCCCAAAAATCTGCAAGTTGTTGTTTTCTCAATTTCAGCTGTGAATTAGCTTTTTTACCCTCAATTTTAGCAGAAAACGAGCACATTTCTTAATTTTAGCTGCGAATTATAGCGCTATTTCTCGATTTTATCCGTAAAATTAAAATTTTTCATACCGTAGTTGTGAATTAGAGTTTTCCTCAGTTTTAGACGCGAATTTGCGTTTTTCTCGGGTTTCACGCCTTGAATCAAGCGCTTTTTCTCAATTTCAGTCCCAGCCGCGACAATCCGTGAGTTGGCGTTTTCTCAATTTTTAGGTGTGAATTCGCGGTTTTTCTCAATTTTCAAGGCTGCCAAATTGTAACACTTTATCACGAATTTCAGCCGTGAATATCGTGTGTCTCTATTTTTAGACTCGAATCAGCGTTTTAGCTTGTAGCCGCGTGAATCATCGCTTTTTTCTTAATTTCAGCACCAAAATTGCCCCCAAGAATCGGCGGCGGGTTGGCGTTTTCTCATTTTCAGCTGTGAATTTGCGTTTTTTACTCAATTTTAACAGATAATTAGCACATTTTCTTCATTTTAGCTGTGGTTGTTAGCGCTTTTTCTTGACTCATCCGTGAAATAGTAATTTTTCATACTTTACAAGTGTGAATTAGCGTTTTCCTCCACTTTTAGACGCGATTTCGCGTTTTTGTCTATTTCAGTCGTGAATTAGCGCTTTTTCTCAATTTCAGTCCCAATGTTGTCCGGAAAATCCGTGAGTTGGCGTTTCTCCCTTTCAGCTGTGAATTCGCGCTTTTTCTCAATTTTTTTATGCTGCTAAATTGAAGCGTGTTTCTTCATTTTTAGGACGTTAATTCTCGTTTTTCTCTTTATTGTCCTTTTATTAGCGCTTTTCTCAGTTATATCCGCGTGAATTAGCACTTCTTCCCAATTTCAGTCCCGATTTTGCCCCAAGAATCCGCCAATTACGCGTTTTCTCAATTTCAGCTGTGAATTAGCGCTTTTTCTCAGTATTAACAGCCGCAATTTTCTATTCAGCCGCACCTTATTGACTATTGCCTCGATAAAAAAGATGTCTGTACGTCACTTCGACATAAAAACAGCTTTTTTGCATGCAAAACTCCATGACGACATATACATGAAGCAGCCAGAGGGGTTCGCGTTGTTCTCTTTTTTATCCGTGAATTAGCGTTTTTCTCAGTTTCAGCCGCGTGAATTAGCGCTTCTTCTCAATTTAAGCCCCGAAGTTGCCCACAAGAATCGGCGAGTTGGCGTTTTCTCATTTTCAGCTGCGAATTAGCGGTTTTTTCTCAATTTTAGCAATAATTTAGCATATTTTCTTACTTTTAGCAGCGATTTTTAGCGTTTTTTCTCGATTTTATCCGTAAAATCGTAATTTTTCTTGCCTTAGCTGAGTTTTTCTCCACTTTTATCTAGACGTGAATTTAGCGCTTTTTCTAAATTTTAGTCCCAATGTTGCCCCGAGAATCCATGAATTGGCGTTTCTCCCTTTTAGCTGTGAATTTGCGCTATTTCTCAATTTTTAAACATGCAAAATTGTAGCACTTTATCACAATTTTAGCTGTGAATTAGCGTGTTTCTTGTTTTTCAAGACGCGAATTCACGTTTTTCTCTTTTTCAACCTTGAATTAGCGCTTTTCTCAGTTTTAGCTGGCGTGAATTATTTTGTGGACAAGCAATCAGGCGTGTTCGATGTTAATTTCTTAAGGGCGAAGTAGTTTTCAAGTCGCTCGTTTGTAAGCCGAGAATGGTTCGGTGTCTTCATCGCATTCAGGTGGATGGGGTTCCGGGAATTGACGAGGGCAGCCGAGACAGAAAATCGCGCAATAGAGAAGCCCAGGGCGTTCACCTCCTCCGACATCCTCCGGAGGAGAGTTTTATCCTCGTCGTCACTTTTATGTATTAAGCACGCGAGAATACGAGAACTAAAAAAATCATTTTTTTTATTGACAATTCAAAAAACTAACATTTTCTCATATGAGATAAATACACAACATCGGTCCTAATGACGTCGAAGGCTGACATTTGTGGGGTTTTCTACATTTTTGATTCCAATTCCGTGGATTTGGGACAAAGAAACCAATTTCACAAGTTTGGCCTTGCCAAAACCCACAGATTTGGCGGTATCAGTGCTCGGGTTTTACTTACTCAATATTGGCTAGAGTCCAATTCAGATACCAATTTTCACGGGATTGACTAATAACAAAAACCCGTTTGAAGGTTCATTTCGGTCCTTTAAAAAAAAGCAAATGAGTAATTGGAACCTTTTGAAGCCCAAATTTCGCCGATTTGGCTATCACAGAACCCAATTTTACTGTGTTGACTAATTTAAGAACCAATTTCTTGTTTGGCTTGGCTCTTTAAAAAAGAGAGAACTTCGCGGATTTCACTTTCACACCATCAAACTCGAAATTTTCTGGGTATTGGCTCATTCTAAAAAGCAATTTGGTGAGTTTCAATAAAAATTTTCCCAGTGTCGGCCCATTCCGTGAGATTGGCTTTTATTTATAGCCAAAGTTACGTTTTTTATTCCCCGTAGAGAGGGGGGAAGCTTTGAAAGATTGGAAAATCTTAAACAACTCCCACGTGCTCTATATACTCACGTGGTATAAGAAGGTGGCATCACTTGACCTTGCAAGGCACTCAAATCAGAGGGAAAACTCATCCTCTTCGGCAACATCTCGTGCCGTGTACGCTCTTGTCTTATTTCATTATCCTTCAATTAAAATCCTCGTATAGAGCGTTTTATACTGTAACTTGTTTGGGCTTAAAAAATATTATATTTCTATTATTTATCTTCACACAAACTTGAACATTTTTAAAGATTCATAAAATGTAAGCGATGATTTTCCGGGTCCCCTCTCTGGAATGTTCTTATTTCGATCAAGGATTTAAAATCAAAACATATAAAATTAAGTAGATAAAATGGGCAATTAGCCTGGAATGGGTTTCGGGGGAGGGGGGGGGCTAAAGGTGTTTCACCTTTTCAGGGGTGAAATGGTTTAGTGGGAAACCAACCACGAGTAAAAACATAAGCCCAATCTAATAACTGCGGTGTCTGTAATGCCTTCATCTTCTAATCCTTTCGCGTCGTGGTATACATGAGTAATGACTAACTCAACAACTCGGTCCCAACTTTTGAATACGACATCCTTTATTGCTTTTTTATCACTCTTTTTGGGAGATTAAAGCATCAAAGAATTATGTAATTTATATAGGGAACGATGCCCTGTTTTATACCAAACGGGGCGTGAATAATAGGAGCAAAGATTAACAGGTTTAAAATATTCGATTTACTTTACCATACTCCTCTTGCTTTACGAAGTTAGAAGTACTTTAAAACTTCCTTAAATAATGTTAAAACCCCCAACAAGCAACCACACGTTTTAGAAGGCGAAGAAATCGTTTTCGGAAGAACCGTCACACAAGCACAATTCAAGCTTGAAAACATTGTCAGCCAAATGATTTCTGTGTTTTTCTACGCATTTTTGAGCCCCTCCTCCCAACGCAACAAAATAATACAAGTTGAGGCAATTATTTATAGAAGCTGAAAGTTCCATAAATCAATGCCTCGAAATGATATACCTATACAAAAGACATTACATCTTCATGAATGGAAATCTTTCACAAAAGGGCTTAAAACGCAAAATCAAATTCCACGTTAAAGCCTCTCATATACACAAACGCCTGCCTGAACGTTAAATCTCCCTTCCACTGTGTATTCTGTATTTACCCCGACCGTTGGGAGGCTTGCTGTGGCAGTTGTGATTAATTTCAGGTTAGAACGAGGCTTTAAAAATGGGCGTGAAGGGGTTGAGGTTTCAGTTTGAAAGAGACATAATTTGAGCGTGTCATAGGGTGAGTGAGAAAGAGAGACAGCAAAGCCTCCCCCCCCCCCGCAGTTTTAGTCACTTTTTTAGCCTTGATTTAGCGCTTTTTCTTGCTTTTTTTTTTTCAAATCGGCAAAAACCGGGACACATATCCTCCAGGACGGGCCCCCGTTCGGATGGGGCCCCTGAAATGCTTAAACATGTAAAAATTGGGCTTTTTAAGTCGAAAGAATGGCTAAAATCGCTTGTACATTTGAGAAAAACGCTGATTCGCTGCTGAAACTGAGAAAAATTTCTATAAAAGCGGTTGTTAATATTGAGAAAAAGTGCTAATTCACAGCTGAAATTGAGAAAACGCGTATTTTTTAAAAATTTTATTCCATTTGCCGACTAATTTCTTCGACTGTAGCAAATTCGCAATGCAATGAGACAAACGGTAATTCGATGGGTAGAATAAGAGAGAAAAATTAGTTAAGAAACGCGAATTTGTGGAAAGAATACACAAAAAGTGCTAATTCGCAGATGAAATTGAAGGGGAAAAACGCTAAAATTGAGAAAAAAGCCTGAAATTTTGCAAAACTAGTTCTTTCGGCCAAAATACGAGAAAAACGCTAATTCTTGGCTAGAATTGTGATTAAGCGCAACAATATGCGGCTTTACATTTAAGAAAAAGTCCTAGTTCACAGCTGACATTGAGAAAACGCAAAACCACGAATTCTTTGGGCAAAATCGGGACTGAAATTGGGAAGAAGTGCTAAATCACGCGGATAGAACTGAGAAAAGCGCTAGTACAAGGAGAAAAACGAGAATTAGTGTCCTAAAAATGAAGAAACACGCTTCAATTTAGCAGCTATAAAAATTGAGAAAAAGGGAAATGGCATGGGAGCCTTGGATGAGCTCAAGTCAATGGTTCGTGATTTGCAGCACGAGATAGAGTCTCTGAAGAAAGCTGTCCAAGCCAATGTTAGTGCAAGTGAGATGTCTCCTGGCGCTATGGAAGCCGTTATAAGCGAGATTAACGATCGAGCTCGGCGTGCGTCGAATGTAATTGTCTTCAACGTTCCTGAATCAACATCCACCGAAGTCAGCGAAAGACGAGAGCATGACCGTGGAGCTGTGATGACTGCGTTAGCCCCTGCTTCTATTGCGGATTCAAGTGTAGCTCACGTCATCCGGCTAGGCAAGCCAAGTGAAGGCAAAATTAGGCCATTGAAAGTCGTTCTTTCCAGTCCGGAAGAGGCGAAGTCAGTCCTAAGGAAAAGTTTGGCCATAAGCAAGGATACGGGCATCAGGGTTAAAAGTGACTGTACGCCGAGAGAAATTGAATATCTCAGGTCACTGAGGCAGGAGTTAGATTTGAAGAACGACAAGGACTTGACTATTAAGTACATTCAGGGAGTTCCAAGGATTGTCAATCGCTCAAAAAACTAACTAGTTTCAACTCTCACTTATCTGTTTATTATCAAAATGTTAGATGGCTTCGTTCTAAACTCAAGATTTTACAAACTATTGTCACAATTTCGCCATACGATATTCTTGTTTTCACGGAAACGAATCTAAGCAGTGATATTTTGGATACCGAACTTGGTTTAACTAACTATTCTATTTACCGTTGTGATAGGGACGCTATGTCGAGTAACCAGTCCGGTGTGTTTTGTTATTCATGTCCCTTCTTGTTTATTGTTTGTCAAATAGATCCCCGATGATGGCTTCATAGAAGCAGAAAAACCGTTCGGAAAAATAAAGAATTTGAGTGGGCTGACAAGAGTTTCATTGTAAATTGAGACTGAAACCCACAATTTCCCCCGCCAGGATCATAATAAATGAAGAACTATTTTTTACGACCAAAGACAAAAAAGCCACTGACTTTATTTTTACGTGTTGATGAAAATGATTAAAATTAAATGTAAAATTTGTAATGAAGCAGTGGGCAACTGTGCTGCCACATTACTCCTCCCTCAGTAACTGAGTTACGAGACCAGTATCAAGTCGCGTGCAAAATGTACGCTGGCTTAAGGCGATCAATGGAAATATTTACTTCTTTGTTTTTTATGAGAAGTGTGAAGTATTTTTCTGTTCTTGTTTTTACTGGAAATGGATCATCATACGCCGGTGAAGGGGTTTCTTGACATGGTCGACTCGGACGAAGTCGTGCGTTGTTGTTGCCAAGTCACGGTGGACGTAATTTTTTGTTGTTCGTCGAGTGACACCGAGTGTTTAGGGGCTTCAGATTATCCATCTGCCGGATTAAATTTGTTACGAACGACTCGGGCTCGAAGGTCACTTGTGACTTTTAGAAAAATTGTCCCGGTAG
>CM075943.1:1832803-2003656 GCA_038030265.1 Corythucha ciliata | reverse complement strand
ACCCGTTCTTCAGGGAGAACTCCGTAGAATTTTTTAAGAAGGCAGCCCTCAGGCCATGAATTAGAATTCATTATCTTTTCAAAGTCGCTTTCCAAAATCTCGACATAAAAAGAGGAATATGAATCGAACCTTGTGCGGATTTTGCAGCATCTGAACTCAGAAAGAGAGAAAGACCTCAAGTGGCAATTCAGGTCCCTCAATGTGACAGACGGGGCAAGCCTTGTCACGAAAATGGCTCTCGTCCTCGAACGCTGAGGAGCCGGAATGAGTCTCCCGGCGAGACTCTTATTGGTCCCAACTAGTCCCACAGTTTTGTTAGTATTTCCGCGAGTCAACTTCTTTTGCACAGACGGGCCCTTACTCCTAGTCGCCGACGCGAAGGAGACGAGCTTACCCGGCCGCTCAGAAGAACACCCAGAGTCAGATGCGTTAGGCCTCGGAATTCCGCCGCTAGGTGCCGTAGGCTGTACGACTAGCACACCCGAGCAATTTGGGGCAGAGTCATGCTCAAGCCGTGTTGTTCTATCGCCATTTAAAATGGCTTTGTCATTCCCCGTAGGATGCCCAGAAGATTCAATAAGACCTTCTTCGTTTGTACCGTCGAAAAGTTTTGCATTTCGTCTTCGCCGTTTCGGAAGCATTTGATTCGTTGTATTATTGTTGTCTGATTCGACCAAGTTCGGCGAGGGGCGCCTGTCGATTCCTGTCTGCCCATTATTATTAGACTATCCGCAAATTATCGGACTTTTTACAAATTTTAGCTGCCAATTAATTATCTATTCTTTTCAATTAAGTTTGCGACATTGGATTGTTCCAAGTTTAGCCGCTAAGTAGCGCTTTTTGTCAAACTTCATTAGAGAAGCTATTTTTCTCAATTTTTGCCGTGGATTAGCGTATGTACCAATTTTAGCAGCTAATTAGCCATTCTTCTCAATTTCAGCAGTGAATTGTGGCTTTTCATTTTTTTATCCGCGAACAGGCAATTTTGCGAACTTGTCATTTCTCTCGATTTTAGCCCCGAATTAGCGTGTTTTTTCCTATCGTATAGCCTTAGCGTTTTTTTTTTTTTTTTTGCCTTTTAGCGCTTGCAGAGAAGCAAAAACTGCCTCACGTCTCAATTTTACCAACAGTAAATTAGCTTATTTTCTTCATTTCAGGCACAAAGTGGCATCTATGCACCGCGAATCAGCTATTTTTTCTCAATGTCCGTCTGGATGTTTCATCGAGATACCGCGAATGAAGGCTTTTGAACAGTTTTTCCCACAAATACTAGCGATTTTTCCCAACTTTTTGCAGCCGTTGGTACTTGCCTGCAAGAATAGCATATTAGTACGCCTTTTCATCTTTATCCGCTTACGGACCTAAGAAAAACAAACTGGGGAGCAGCGTATTCTCTCTATTTTAGCCGCGAAGTTACCCCCAGAAGGCTGCGTTTTCTCTGCGCATTCAGAATAAGCGCTTTTGTGGGCTAAATGGATTATTCAGCTACACTCCTTGCTGATCACCTGCAAGCACTCCATCCTGGGTCGGATGGATTGAAAATCGTCGAAAGGAGCCAATATCGCTGTCAAACTGCACGCCAAAAACTCGTTTTCACGTACCTACAAACATGAACATAAGCTATGTCATCACTAGTGCCTTTTCGCGTGCGTCAGAGCCATGCGTCATAGCAGGCGGTGTGTTGAACGTGAGGAATGCGCTATTGTGTGCCTCAAAAAGCTGGAAGGATATCAGAATTTGCGTGCATAGCTTGGACGCATGCGTTGTTGAAAAGACGAAAGCGCACAAGTGGAGACATAGCTATACATACTTAATATTCACCTTTTCAGGCCCACATAGGGTGCTCGCGGTGATCCGGCCCCCTCACCCCTGTCTCGGTACGCTACTAATTCACGGACAGAAATAAGAAAAAGCGCTACTTCGTGGCTCATATTTCCTTAAAGCTTCCACGAATAAATTACAGAAAAAGCGCTAGTTCATGAATGAAATTGAGAAAAATGGCTCGTTAGCGGTTAAGATCAAGAAAAATACGAACTCACCGCAAAAACTCAGAAAAAACGCTAATTCACCGCTCGAATGGCGAAAAATCGCTAATCCACCGATAAAATTGAGAAGCGCTGAAGTGAGGAAAAACGCTAATTTGCTATTTAAATGGACAAAACGTTAAATTTGCAGCTTCTAAAGGTAGCTTTGTGCCAGAAAGTGAAAAAATCGCTAATTCGCACAGCCAAATTCAGAAAAAGCTTTACGTAGTTCGCGACGAAAATTGGATAAAAACTCTAATTCGTGGCTGACAGGTATAAAAATCTATAATTTTAGCGGCTAAAATCAGGGAAAACGCTAATGTTGTGTGGTTTTAATAAGGATAAATGGCTAATTGTGGTTAAAATTGAGAAAATTTGCTAATTCACTGAAAATTGAGAAAATGGCAAGCCGAGGCTTCCGGAGGCAACTTTGCAGCCAATTAGCTAAAAGCGCTAATTTACACCAAAAATTGATAAAATCGCGGCTAAAGTGGAAACGTATCGCTTATTCGCGGTTGGAATGGGGGAAATATCGAATTCACCGATGAAATTGAGAAGAACCTCTTAAGTGTTGAAAAAAGTGTGAAAAAAAAAAACGTTTTTCGACAAGACGGGTCGATAGCGCGTGGATAGCGCTGGCTAGGGGGTAACTAAAGCATTTTCGGCTATGCGTCTACATAACGTTTTTGTGCGTCCAGGTACGCACTATCGCCAGTGCAAGTGTGTCACGTTCCTCCTGAATCACTCCTGTATAAATGTATATTGGGACGATATTTTCCCAGTGCCCCGGGCCGGACGAATCTGTGTATCCGCCCCTGTCTCATTGAATGACTTAGCACGTCCAATCAGGGGCGTAGCCAGCCCATAATCAAGGGGTGGGCAGCCAGCCATGCACACGGATTCAGAGTTGGGGGGGGGGGGGCGCACGTCTTGAGAAAAAGTGCTCGTTCGCGGATGAAATCCATGAAAAAGACATTTTCCGGCTAGTATACTGAGCGAAAACGCCCATTTCACGGCTAGAATTGAGAAACAGCGCTGATTCACGTTGAACTTGAGAAATAAATCTGCTCATTGTTCGCGGTTGAAATTGAAAAAAACACGCCAACCTGCGGTTTCGCGATCCAAACTCCGGGCCGAAATTAAGAAAATGCGCTAACTCACGGTTTACAGTGCTCTTTTTACGGCTAAAAGTGACAAAATAAATTGCGCGTTCAATGTAGAATTGAGAAAAATCGCGGCTAAAATTGAGGAAAAATGCCAATTCACGGCTAACATTGAGAAATGGAGCTCATTCACGCAGGTACAATTGAGAGAAGCCACCAGTTCGTGGTTTTTCAAACCAACATCTCGGTGAATATTGCGAAAAAGTGATAATTTACTGTTTTTATACATTTTTATAGCAAGTTTGCGGGTACAATCGAGAAAGAGGGTGACTTAGCGAACACATTTTTGAAAAAGTTCTCGTTTTCGGCTAAAATTAAGGCACATTGAGGAAAACAACTATTTGAAGGTTCGCGATGCAACGTCCGTGTCAAAATTAATGAAATTCGTTAACATGAGTATTATATGTGGACTTTTTCACTGCTGAAATTTGAAGGGGAGAATTGCTCAAGGCAGAATTGAGATTAAAACACGAATTTGCGGCTAAAATTGAGGGAAAATGAATTGGCAAAATTGTCACCGTTTTTTGTTGATAATAGTGTAATTGTCGTGGCTAAAATTGAGAAATAGCGTTCTTTCACAGGTTGCATTGAGGAAAAACTGTTCTTTTGCGGCTGAAATTGAAAGAACGCACCTATTCGCGGTTTATAGGCGATGCCTAGTGCTGGCCGTAATTAAAATAGTAAATCAAAAATGCGTTATTTCACGGTTTTTTGAGACCTTTATACGGTTAAAATGAAGAAAATAGGCTATAGTTCGAGGTAAAATTGAGAAAAAGCACTCAGTTTCACCTAAAAGTAAAGGAAAACGTCAATTCGACGCTACAATTAGTGCTCATTCACGAATTGAATGGGGGGGGGGGCGGATTCTGTGCAAGATCCACCACGCCTGTGGGCAGATTCACTGGCAAAAATAACAGATGAACCATTGCCTTTTTTCAGGCTTCTAACAGGATCTGGAGGTTAGAATCGCGTCAATTCACGGTTATCAGAGACTAAATTTGCACAGAAACGGCCACTATCCGTCAAAAAATTAATATCTGCTGGAAACCTGTCGTTTGTAGCCTTCTATTTCGGATTTTATGTCGAAAAATTGAAACTTCTCTTCCTCCCACCCCCGGAAAGTGATACTTTTGGAGCTAAACTTTACATTTTAGACCTGAGACGGTAAACAGAGCTGGCAGTTTCTCTCCCACCATATTCTGTATGGCCCAGCAGGCTAAACACGATTTGTGCTAACCCCCAAACACACGAAATTGCGCGTGGAACCTTGCGAAAATGGGATTTTAGCGCGAAAAATCAGCAAAATCGGTTTCCAAGTTAAGCCGCGACCCTTAAAATCGGTTTGTCAGCAACAAACATCCGCGAATTTTTGATTTTTGGTGAAACCGATGTGCGAAAATGTGTTGTTGTTTTAGTGAGAAAAATCCACAAAATTGGTTTTATGGAGCGAAATATAATAAATTTGAGTTTCTGTTAGCCAGATCACGGAAGATATTTTTGGAAATTTGGGGGTGGGGCAGCTGCCCCACTAAATCTGCCTTTTTTGATTCTAGGGGAGGACAGCTGCCCATCCCTGCCCCCCGCTGGCTACGCCCATGCGTCCAATAAACGAATTGCATGGCTAAAAAGTCACTGGAATTGCAACACTGGAGCCGAGCCACCGCGAAATTCCTACTTTCGTAGGTATGGAAATCAACAAAACGACCAGTCCACTTCCCCCCCCCCCACAGATGGCTCAGATATAAGTGAAATAGCACGTTTTTAGTATTTAGTGTCGCGAAACGGCAAATCACCTTTTCATTTATTTAGTGCACTCCTCTAGCCGGTTTCGATAGCGCCCAAAGCTTGACAAATAGCCAACCACGAAATTTCCGTCATTCGGAGCTAAATATCTACGAAATTATAAGTTTCAGGTCTGAATATTTTAAAAATTGCAATTATAAGGCTCAATTTCCCCAAAATTTCAAGTTTCGTATCTTTTCGTATCAAGTCGTGGGGCTACGAAAGCGCCAGAAATCTTGACCAATAGCCACAAAATCGCATTTTTTTGTAGCTAAATGTCTGCAAAAACACTTGTTTCACGTCTTTATTTTCTCTTAAATTGCAACTTGCTGGACTTTATTTTCGGAAAATTGCAAGTTTCGGGTCGCTATTTTCGCGATTTTAGTGAGCGCGGATCTGAATGGTCCCGAATGTGCCCAATGTTTGACGAATAGCCGCACAACTGCAACATTTTTGAGCTAAATATCCCGAAAATTTGAAGTTTCTTGGCTAAATATTCGTAAAATTAAGAGTGAAATTGCTAGATTTTTGTTTGAATACTGATAAAATTTGTAGTTTCTGGTCTATATTTTTACGCAAAAGCAATGAGTACGCTCTGAGCAATCCGGCCTCGACTGATTCAATAACCAGACAAAAACAGCCGTGTAATTGCAACATTTAGGGCTAAATATTTGTCAGTTAGCGAGTTTGGGTTCAAATTCGAGCCAAACCACCATGTTTCGTGACTGAATATCCACGGCATTACAAATTTCGAGTCATAATTTTTGGTGCAAATGCAAGTTTCGGCGAAACTGCAAGTTTGCGCGACATTTTGTTTATTACCCCCCCCCCCCCCCCACAGACCCCCGGTCCAGATAGTCCCGACAACGTCCAAAGCTTGATGAATATAGCGGCCAAATTTCATCATTCGGAAAAGACCCCGTCAAGCCCGAGTTTCTGGTCTTTATTTTTACGAGATCGCAAGTTTCGGCGCTCTTTTTTTTTTTTTTTTTTTTTTTTTGCGGCCGCGGAACCGCGGTCTAGTTGCCCTTGACAGCCCTCTAAGATTGACGGATAGCCTCAAAATTGCAACATTTTGGAGCTAAATACCCGCGTTTGAAGTTCTCTGGCTGAATATTCGTCAAATTGCAAGTACAATTGGAAGTTTATGATCTTTATATTGGTGCAAATTGTGAGTTTTGGGTCAAAGTATTCCCAAAATTTGTTCCCCATCTTTAATTTCGCGAAATTGCGCGTTTCGGGTTCTAATAGCCTAGTTGGTGGTCTTTATTTACGCGAAATTGCAGGTTTCTGGACGGGCGAGGACATTGGGGCCAGCTGACCCCGACTGCGCCAATAGCCTGACGGATAGCCGACAGCTGGAACATTTTTAGAGATGAATCATCGGGAGTTTGCGAGTTCGGGTCCTGATTTGAGAGAAATTACACGTTTATTGGCCCTGATAGTGACTGCTCTGATCCTTAATTCGAGTGAAATTGCAAGTTTTAGGGTCTCAATTTAAATCAAATTGCATATTTCGGAGCCTTTTTATGGTGAATATAACCCAGGGTAAGGCGCACAACTAAAGCCTGGCGAATACACCTACATAATTGGAAGTGCCCTACATGAATATTCACGGCATTGCAACTTTCTGGTCTTATAATTCCTGCGAAAATGCAAATTCTGGGTCTTCATTCCGGTGAAATTGCATTCTTTGGGATCCTTTGTTTAGAGACCGTTTGCATATTCTTAAATAACATCAATCTATCATTGGCCTAATTCGGGCATTCCATTACGAAGTGTTCCAATGTTCCTGGGACGTCACATCGAGGGCAGTTAGGCGAAGGGGCCAGCCCGTGGTTGACGCGAAGACGACTCAGAACCCTTATGAAGTTCTTGTTTTCGCATTGCCCAGAAAACCAAGTGGTTTTTAAAGCTTTTGGATTGTAGCTTTTATAGAAGAGACCTGTTGAAGAGGAAGAGTATAGGCAGTCCCATTTCTGGCAATGATATTTAGCAATAGTACCCCATGCAGCCTTCGCCCCCATATCAGCCCTATCATTCCCAGTGATACTGGAATGAGAGGAGATCCACATCAGTGTGACTGATTTGCCTCTAGTAGTTTCTATGATGTCTATTATTAGTTCGAGAGCTAGCGACAATCCCATTCAACCGGCAGAACATAGTCATGAAAGCTGTGCAAAATGATAGCTTATGACCTCCTATTTACGAGTCTGGGAGTCTGCCATGCCGTATCTGGGACCTAAGGATTTTATAGCTAATTCAAGTCCTTGATTTGGGGCATGCGTTCAACCGGGAAAAAGTTAGTCCTGAAACTGGTGTCATTCGAAAGGTTTTATGGAGCTCACTACGAATATGATCGTCTGCCGCCGTCTGCCTGGGGCATTAGCCCACTTGGGCGTGTCACAATCGCGAAATTCGGGAAATTCAAATTAACCGGAAGAACATAGCCCTGAAACCGGTCTCATTTGATAGGTTTTGTGAAGATGATTACAAATATGATCGTCTGTTGGCACCTTCTTCGGGCATTTGCCCTCGGTCGCCAGTCAAACTCACTAAATTAGGGATAATTATTAACCGGAAGAACGAAGACCGGAAAACGGTATTATGCAACAGGTTTTACGTAGCTGTATACGAAAATGATCGTCTGCCGGGGGAATTGCCCCTCAGTGACCAGTCAAACCTCACAAAGGGATAATAAATAACCGGAAGATCATAGTTCTGAAACTAGTCTTGTTCGATAGGTTTTGTGGAGCTGATTATGAATAAGATCGTCTGACGCCGTCTGCTTGGAGCATTTGCCCCCTGTGGTTCGTCAAACTCACTAAATTTGGAAAAGTTGCACTAACCCGAAGTACATAGTCCTGAAACTAGTCTTGTTCGATAGGTTTTGTGGAGCTGATTACTCATTTGATCGTATCCAAGCGTCTGCCTGGGGCATTTGCCCTCTGTCTTTCACCAAACTCACAAAATTTGGGAAATTCAAATTAACCGGAAGAACATAGTCCTGAAACTGGTCTCATTCGATAGGTTTTGTGAAGATGATTACAAATATCAAATAGCTTGAGGGGGCAACACCCCCTCAAAATCCCTACACGACACTCAAAACCGCAATCAACGATCGCCTTTCCCTCTCTGATGGACAACGAGTCCGTCAACTCCACACACAAGAAGAACTCGGTGACCGCAAACCGTCGCAATTCCTGCGACCTGATTTTGGTCTTCGTCGTGACTTCACGTGGTCATTCATCATCGCCGACGTTGAAGTCCCTATCATTGGCTCGGATTTTTTGGCCCACTTTTCTCTCCTCCCGGATTGCACGAATAACCGTCTCATCGACTCAGTCACAGGCCTTTCCACGCCTTGCATCACGTGCTCTACAAGTCAATCTAGTGTCAAAGCTCTCACCAACTTACTGTCGGAACATTCACCCTTCCACGACGTATTATACCAATATGTTCAACTCTTCCGCCCACCAGGAACCCATCGCGTCGTTTGCCACTCAACCACTCACTTCATAAACACGACGCCCGGTCCACCGGTCTTCTCGCGGCCCCGACGTCTTCCACCCGAAAAACTTCGCATCGCCCAACAAGAATTCAACAATATGCTACAGGAAGGGATAGTCCGTCGATCCGATAGTCCATGGTCTTCTCCTCTCCACATGGTCCCAAAAAAGGACTCGACATGGCGTCCTTGTGGTGATTACCGCGCCCTAAACGCCAGGACCATTCCCGACAGATACCCCGTCAGACACATTCACGACTTTTCTCACCGCCTCCGAGGCAGCACCATATTTACAATTCAAGCAAATACCCGTCAATCCACCTGACATCCCGAAAACAGCCATCACGACGCCCTTCGGGCTCTTCGAGTTTCCGTTCATGAGCTTCGGGCTCCGAAACGCAGGGCAGACGTTCCAACGCTTCATCGACGAAGTTCTTCATGGACTTGAATTCTGCTACCCCTATATCGACGACATCCTCATTTTCTCACCCGATGCTTCCACACACTGCACACATCTTCGCGCTGTTTTCGAACGCCTCGCAGAACACGGTATCACCGTCAACGCCAATAAAAGCATCCTCGGTGCATCGAAAATAAATTTCCTCGGTTACGAAGTCTCAGCTGATGGAACTCGACCACCACCAGAACGCGTCGCAGCCCTCCAAAACATCAGCCCACCCACGTCTGCTAAAAGCCTTCGCCGCTTTCTCGGCATGCTAAATTTTTACCGGCGTTTCCTCCTGTCTGCGGCGGATTTCCAAGCCCCACTTCATTCTGTCCTTCATGGTCTACGCGGCAACCAGTCAATCGTCTGGACTCCGGAACTCAAACAAAGTTTCCAAAAATGCAAAGAACACCTTGCACAAGTCACCCTTCTTGCTCATCCTGACTCTCAAAGCTCGTCTCGGACTCTTCACCGATGCCTCTCAAACCGCCGTGGGAGCGTGCCTGCAACAACAAGTAGCTAATGAATGGCAGCCACTTGCATTCTTCTCTCGGAAGCTAACTCAGCGACAAAAAGAATGGCCAGCATTCTGTAGAGAGCTTCATGCAGTTCACTCGGCCATTCAGCACTTCCGTCACGTCCTCGAAGCACAAACATTCACGGTTTACACAGACCACAAGCCCTTAACTTTCACTTTTAGCCAACGCAAGGACAAACTTCCTCCCGTTCAACTTAATCAGCTGTCGTTCATCTCTCAGTTCACGACCGACATTCAACGTCAGGGCTCTGCAAACATTGTCGCCGATGCACTATCTCGCGTCGATTCCGTCACCACTGCTTTAACCTCACCTGTCGATCTCACGAAGCTAGCTCAAGCACAACTAGATGATCATGAACTGCAAAACCTCATCACGAAAATTCCTGGAACCGACGTGACTCTAGTATGTGACGCATCGACCCCCACCCTTCGTCCTTAAGTCCCGGAACCCTTTCGTCGCCAGATATTTGACTCCCTTCACAACCTGAGCCATCCCTGGCGTCAAAGCTTCCACTCGCCTCGTGTCCGAACGTTTCGTATGGCCTCGAATACGTCGTAATTGTCGTTCCTGGTCACAGTCGTGCGTTTCCTGCCAACGAGCCAAAGTATCTCGACACGTATTTGCCCCTATCACCTCCTTCCCCACACCGTCATCACGCTTCGACCACAAACACGTTGACATCATTGGACCCCTACCTCCTGCCGGCCTATACCGCTACTGTCTTACAGTCATCGACCGAATCACTCGTTGGCCTGAAGTCTGGCCACTCGAGACCGCCACTGCAGTCAACGTTGCCGAAGCCCTTTTAAATTGCTGGATCTCCCGCTTTGGAACTCCTCTTCGGATTACCACAGATCAAGGGTGCCAATTCGAATCCGCACTAGAAGAACTAGCTATCATCCTCAGGCTAATGGATTAGTCGAACGTTTCTACCGTCAACTCAAAGCCACCCTTCTGTGTCATCCCGACATGAATTGGCTACAGGCACTTCCCATCGTCCTCCTCGGCCTCCGTAGCGTTTTTCGGGAAGACCTCAAAGCCTCGTCTGCAGAAATGACATACGGACAACCACTTCGCCTACCCGGAGATCTGCTAGATTCTCGACTGGACATTCAACTCGAACTCGACCCATCTTTGAGACCAGCTTTGAGTTTGATTAGGTTCCTGTCTGATAGTATTGCTCTTCTGACGTCCAAAGGATGTTCCCCAGCTTCACTCAACAAGACATCTGTCGGTGTTGTCCTCAGCAGACCTAGACTCAATCGTATACAGTTATTTTGAACGACGTCGAGTTTCCTTAAATGTGATTTGGCTGCTTGACCGTAAAATACTCAACCGTAGTCTAGGACCGATCAGTAATAGTGCAGGGCTACCTTAGAATCAGCCCCCCACCTTTAGGTAGAGAACAAATAGCGAAAATCACGAAATCGGGTTCCGTAAGGTAAATTGGGGTTTTTTATTGAGCAAGTCTAGCGATATTCGGATGTTTCAAAAGCCAAAACCGCGGAAAAAAGAAATAAAACCCTGATTATGCGAAAAATGAATGAATTCAAAATTTTTGTTTTTTGTAACAGGTACTCGAAGATGTCCGAGACCTTCAAAAGAAGCTCACTCAAGTCGAGGCCGATCTCGACAGGAGCAAACGTGAACTCGAGCAGGGCAACAAAGACCTCGAAGAGAAAGAGAAGGCCCTGACCAATGCCGAGAGTGAAGTAGCTGCCCTCAACAGGAAAGTTCAAATGGTTGAGGAGGATCTTGAAAGATCCGAAGAGCGTTCAGCGACCGCCACTCAAAAGCTGGCTGAAGCCTCGCAAGCCGCTGACGAATCTTCTCGGTAAAGTTTTTTTTTTTTTCATCTTTCCCCAAAACTGAAAAAAAAAATGTGTTGCGGATAATTCTTTTTTTTCCAGTATGTGCAAAGTATTGGAAAACCGCAGCCAGCAAGATGAAGAAAGAATGGACCAATTGACCAACCAGCTGAAAGAGGCTCGCTTACTTGCTGAGGACGCTGACGGCAAGTCTGACGAAGTTCGTGGTCTTTATTTGAATTAATTTGTTGAAAAAAGAGCCTCCATAAATCATTTTTTTCTCTCGATAAGGTCGCCCGCAAGCTAGCCTTCGTTGAAGACGAACTTGAAGTAGCTGAAGACCGAGTGAAATCAGGAGACTCGTAAGTTTTCATATTTAAAAAATAACTAAAATCACAGGCAGGGTTTCATGAAAGAAAGCTCTAGAGTGGTATATGAATGAAATCACGTGGTTTGGGGTACCGATGGTGTGGGAAATCGTAACGTCTATCGGTATTGTTAGATGACGGCGAAAGAAATCTTTTGACACGACAGATCGCACAGTAAGATTTATTTAACCTTTTTCCTCCCATTACAGAAAAATCATGGAACTCGAGGAAGAGTTGAAAGTCGTAGGAAATTCCCTTAAATCCCTAGAGGTCTCGGAGGAGAAGGTATGATTCCACCACTCCCCCCCCCTCTCTACCGTTTTATCTAATCATGTAATGTCTATTTTTAAAAAGGCGAACCAAAGAGTCGAGGAGTACAAACGCCAGATCAAGCAGCTCACCGTCAAACTAAAGGAGGTCAGTTTTTTTCTTTTCTGTCTCCCTCAATCTTCTTGGTTAATTAAAAGTAGATTTAAGACGGCCATAAATCACCAGATAGCCCATAAATGATAGGGTTGGTGTCTGTGGTTAAGAAAAAGGGGAAGGGTCTCATCCGTCTTGTTAATCTATCGGTATTAAATAGGGAATAAAAAGTGGTGGAAGCCCTTTAAATTTGTGTTAACCACTATAATTTAAACGTTTACTTTTATTGCATTCATCAGGCCGAGGCTAGGGCAGAATTTGCTGAAAAGACGGTGAAGAAATTGCAAAAAGAAGTCGACAGGCTCGAGGGTAATTATTTATTTCTTACATTGCAGTTTTTATTTGAGTGCTGACAAAGTTGAAAATAAAGATAGTCGCTTAAATTACTCTGCTGAGCTTAAAATTATAATTTAAATTTAATTTTACAGACGACTTGAGAGCGGAAAAAGAGAAATCTCGAGTCATTGTGGATGATTTAGACGCTACATTTGCTGAGCTTTCCGGCTTTTAACCTAGCTTATTCGAAGCTTATTCTAATCGCAAAAATTTTAGCGTACTAATATACTTTTAAGAAAACCCGACAATGAGACAGTCCAGGTAAAATTAATGCTTTTTTGTAACACCGATGCACGTATTTCTGATATTTATTTATAAGTACAAACAAGTGTTAAATATAACATCAGTGGCGGCATCCAGCAAGTAATGCCAATGTTAATGTTATAACACAAACTTTTTCACAACATAACGTCACAATAATAAATTTATTTTTCCAGACGAACTCGGCCTCAACAAAGATCGCTACAAATCTCTTGCCGACGAAATGGACTCCACATTCGCCGAACTGGCCGGTTATTAGAAGAAAAAAAAAAGAAAAACATCCTTCCGAACGAAATCTCCTTTGGATCGCCAAGCTCCATCGCATTTTTATTTTATTTCTCCTCCCACTACAATCAAGCCTCGGCAGCTCTCTCCTCAACCAACTAACCCACATCCCTTTACCCTTAATTTATTAATCAGTCTTCTCTTCACGTGCCCTTGCTTTGTGCACGTGGCTGCGAACACTAGCGCTGAAATATTTTTTTTTGTAATTTACCAGCAGCCGAAGAGTTTATTTTATATATTTTGACTTTAATTTTTGTTGTGAAAAAAAAAACTGTGCCTCTTGTTTAGTCTCTAATTACTTAATGAACTCAAAAGCTACCCAGCTATACTCTTTAGATGTTATAATTGTAAGCTCATTTTTTATTCGTAAGGTTAATTGTTAAGGAAAGTTGCCTGGGCTCCGTTCATTGTATACGACAAGTAGGCCTGAAGTTAAAAAAAATCTTGTAAATTACCATCACAGTAACGATGAATGAGCCTCACTGAAAAATCTTATTTATTCTGTATTTTTTAAGAGGAAAAGCCACGTTGATAACGTGACTATCAAAATACTTTATTTTTTTGTGAGTAAAAATGTCGATGAGTTCGCTTGACGATTAAACGCCGCTTTTTATTTTTAATTTATTTAAGAACTAATTTAGAGCCGACCAGTCGGTAATAAACGAAGTTGAAAGTTACCAGTACCAGCGTTCTATTTTGAATAAAAGAGTTTTCGCTTTCAAAGTTGGAAATAAATGAATCAAATTGTTTTTTTGATTTAATTCAATTAGTTCTTTTCCCCCTCTTTGTTGAGGAAAAAACCTTCGAAAAAAAAAAAAAAAAAACGAATGGGAGAATAGATAAGTTATACTCTCCTGCTGTAAATGTTTTTACAGGTATGACCTGAATTAGAAATGAATTTATCCTTCAGAGTTTTGGTTTGGTGAGCGGATGGGCGGTGGGGATCATCAGAGAGGCACAAGGAACGAAGCAGTAATTCGAGTCACGCACAAATGAGGTAGTCCCGGCTTTTTGGTGACTCCCAACACCCAAGTATTATAACTACCAAAACCAGTATGGTTGTTACTTTGCCTTGCCAGGAGCCTTTGAGGCTCTATATCTCGTCATCGACCGGATTCCTTTTTTTCCGCATTGAAACGGCGTGAGAAAAGCCCCCCCCCCCCCATGTTCAAGGTAAATAGACTTACAGAGTATGCTCGTAACTAAGGAAATTTTTGTCATAATTGACGACACGGGAGTAAACAAAATAATGAGGGACCAAACTTCACATATGAAGCTTCCCCTCCCATGGTTTCTCCCTTGGAATTTGTTTGTAGATCAAGCAAAAAATGAATGAAAAGCCAAAATAAGTGCCTGGATTTTTTTTTTAAATCGATATAATTTGGCTGAGTTGTTCCTTAGACCTTATGTACCGTTTTAAGGCCCAGTTAATTGACACGTACCACGTGAAGCCCCGTGTATTCAGTACAGACAGCACTCGGCGCAGTGACGGGCGAGTTTATTATGTGTTTCAGTGAGAAACGACCAGTAAGCTTCATGAGGGAGCAAAGAAGGGCTTCCCTGCTGCCTGCGACAATCAGGGCCGTAGCGAAGGCTACTTCTTTGGGGGGGGGGGGAGAGTAAAATTTGGCGCCCCCCTGTGGAATTGTCGCCCTCCTCCCTTGATGTAATGGCAACTTCATCATGATGAACATCGATTAAATAAAATAGAGGAGGAGAATAACTATTTACTTGTTATATACACATAAATTGTTATCTAGTATCGTTAAGGGGCCCATACACGTTCAACATGGTTGTCAACTACTAGGCTATCAACTACTCCCAAACATTATAAATTTAGAAAATACTAATAATCAAAATACAAAAACATTAAAATAAAGATAACCTGAAGTAAAAATCACAGCCTTGTGATCACAGTAGATACTTAAAAGTAAAAATAACAGCTCTATTGTTTAGTTGTTTATTATGTATGAACCAATTAATTTATTTTTATTCTACGTTCCTTTAGCTTTGCCCACGAATTTATGAATTCAGAGCAGTCTAGATCATCTGTTAAATCTTTCTCACATTTAAGGAGAAGCAGGTCATTCAATCTTTCATCAGCCATAGTTGAACGAAGGAGACTTTTTATTAATTTTAGTTGGCTGAACGATCTTTCATTTGAGGCGGTAACGTAACCAGCGACAACAACAAATTGAATGGCGAAACGAGCCAAGCTAAGCATAGGCAATTTTGAATTCAGAATCTCAACGACGTCTTGAATTGTAGAGGCTTCGCCGCTGGCAATAAATAAAATTTCCAACTCTGACATTAGAGCATGCGAGTCTGGTTTGGGTATTTTTGGTGGGACCATTTCCAGCAAAGCTTGGACATTATCTATTTTCAAATTGCTAGGCTTTAAAGGGAACTTGAACACGTGGAAAAATGGCGATAGAACTGAGGAAATTTGTTCAACAGAAGAACGCAGATCGTTCAATAGAGTGTCAATTGCTGACCTGAATTCTTTTCTGTAGAACGTGAACATGTCTAGTTCCACCTGGTTCTCTGCATTAGATTCGATTTTTTTGGGAATCGATCTTTTGCGGTGGTACTTACAGAAATCATCCTCGGCATTGATTCCTAAATTCAACGCTATTGCCTTAGATGCACGAATAATGTTATCAAGGTCATTCGTATTCGTCGTAGCGTCGTCTAAAAGCTTGGTGGTGAGTTCTATCAGATTCTTACAGTCCACTACATTAAAATTAGGAGTTTCAATGGTTTCTATTAAAACCTTCATTTTGTACATGACATTCTTCATAAAATGAAGGGAAACTATAAAATCGAAACATAACATTTTCTTTTTTAGTCCCAAACTTTTCAATCTGGTCACTTTGTCCATTTGTGAGTCCTGAGACAAATCGTCTAAAACTTCGATGATTGTCTCATACGAAAATACAACAGCTTTTATGCTTTCGGCACGAGCTGTCCATCGAGTTTTCGAAAGGTTTTTTAAATTCAAAGAATGCTCAACTTTAGCTTGTTTTTCAGAAAGAATTTTGTTTCTCTTAGTACTCGAAGTGAAAAAAACATAAAGTTCTTCGAGATAATTAAAAAGCTCCTTGAACAACAAGCTAGAGTTGCAGCAGTGTTCGATTGCCGTATTAATTCGATGGTCTTGGCAGGGAACATAAGGAATATTGTGATGTAAAAGTTCAGTTACTTTTTGCTGAACCCCATTATACTTTCCAGACATCACTGATGCAAAATCGTACGACTGGAAAGATAGCCCGTTGGTGTTCACACCATTCTTGTTGAGGCAACGAACAATGTCTGAGGCAATGTCGACTCCTGTTTTCCCTGACGGCTCATTTACCTCCAATAATCGCTCTCGGGGCTTGCACTTGTCATCAACTGTCCTTATGACAATTGAAAGCCTTTCGGTATGAGAGCAATCGGGGGTTGTATCTGCCATGAGCGCAAAAAATTTGGAACATTCTATTTCTTTAGTTATTTTTTTTTTTCAGTTCGTCTGATAATAGAGATATAAATTCATTTTGTGACTGAGGGGACAAGTAAGTTACGTGGTAGGGACGGAGTTTCTGGTCTTTGAGCCATTTCTGTAAAAAAGGATTATGTCGGGAAAGAAGATGAACAATTTGGACAAAGTTTCCATTTTTATCATTGTCGCCTCCACGAAAAGACAGCCCTTGACGAGAAAGTGTTTTAGTAACGTCAAAAAGAATTTTAACTATTTCTTTATTGAACTGAGTGACCCGCTCCTCCTGTAAGATCAATTTTTTGGACGACTCATTTAAAAATGTTGAAACATGATGCTCAATATTACTGAAGGAACAAAATTTTTGAAGTGAAAAAGCATGGCCCCGAGAAGAGAAATGTTGTGGCAATTTTCCCAGTTTTTTTCCCCCAGAGCTCTTCATTTTTCCCCAATTTCTCACTCCTTTAGTGTACCACGCTTTGTCCGAAAGGTCGCTAGGCAAAGATGGAGGAAACAGATAACAAACTAAACAATAGGCCGAATCATTTTCCGTGCTATACTCCAGAAAACCAAATTCTTTATACCACGCTGGATTAAACCGATTTTTTCCATCGCTAGGGAAAATTGATAGAACTGGCTGGTGAGGCCCTAATGACACCAGATAGCGTTTTTGAGGGTCAGATAACCGATCATATGGGGGTCTTCGTCCTGGATCGTGCGGGACGGGATCGTTGGCTATTGTCAGACTTGACTCGTCAAATCGGACGTCATTCTCAAACTGTTTTATCAATAGTTTTCCGGTAGTCAAGCAGCCTTCACACACCCTTTTGACGTCTTCAAGTGTCGTCATGGCCTGTACTGTCAGGACATGGTCACTGACAGAGGCCACTCCTTCAGTACTTTTTTTAATAATAACTTTGACTTCGGAAAGTACGTCCTCCAATTTAGAAAACTTGGCTAAAAACTGTACCCACGTCACTTTATCTTCTGAAGTGTCGACTTCTGGGATGGTTGTAACCGCGTCAAAAGTTGATTCATTTCTACCATTTGGTGAAGACACATTGGGTGGCGGTTGTGTCTCACTGTATAAGAACAAAAAATAGATACATGTAATTAATAATATAATAAAATAAAATAATTTGTAAATATACTACCAAAAATGTTTTTTTTTTGCCATTCTAAATACGACTTACACAAAACATTGACGAAGCGGCTCTAATGGGTCCGTTAAGCCAACACCTTGGGATGAACTTCCAGCAGAAATTTGGCTTGTTGGCAGTCTTTCGCCCTCTGGCAGTCTTTCGCCCTCACTACTATGTGACACAATAAAATATTCATAAGGATTATTCATGAAGATTACCATTCAGCGAAAGCTGCTGGGATACGGATACGGTTGACTCACAAGAAACTAGTACGGTCACTCGGCTCGGGTTGTCGTATGGGACATAGTGACAGTGGTGTTGACAAACGTTCATCGTCACCACTAGATTACGCAATAAAAGAAACAATAACCACAGTTCTTTGCAAGTTGAGGAGTCATGAAATTAGGCGTTAAAATTACGACTTACTCTAAATTATGTTCTCCGGAATCCGATTGACTGACGAGAGGATCCAGAAGTCTGGGGGTTGAAGACGGCAGTTCAGTTCTAGATTGGAGAGGAGGGCAGGAGGGAAATAGAAACCAGAGAAAAAAATAAATTCCTAGGAATACTTCGTATTTCTTGAGAAAATTGTTATAGTAGTAGCTAGTAGGTAGGTACTTACGATTGACTCGTCGTTGCCTTTGCTAAAAATTTATTAAGTCTTTCGCCTAAAGCGGTGTTTTCTTCGAGTTTTCTCTTCTTGTCACGCCGATAACCGGCACCAGATTTTTTAGTTTTCCCAGGAAGCATATTAAGCCCTCTCACCGAATCGGTATAATTCACAAACACAACTCTTTTTCACACACCTTTTTTTTCAATTTCGAAAATAAGGAGAAAACAGATGCAGAAGCTCCGGTCACGCAGAGCATTCGCGGTATTGAGTAAGGACTATGGTGGATCTTCTCGGGGAGGAGGGGGGGATTTGGAAAACTTCGCTCACGGATGGGAGGGAGTTATCGCTGACTGACGCAAAACTTTCGGCAGGGCGAGGGCCCGTTCTCCCCTTCGTTCTATAGCATTGTGTTTGGCAAGCATGACGGTATAAACGGTTCAACGGTATAAAGTTTCTCTCTTTCAGTTGTATAAGAATCATCAGAAATTTATGAAGAAAAAGCCCGATTCTCCCAAAGGCGGTCAATCGGCGACGTTTGTCATTGTGACTTTACCATTCCAATTTTAGTAGGCATTCTTGTTGCCATGTCCATGTTCCTCAATATTAGTTTAATCAATGCTTTCCAATGAGCTCCATCAACGCATCCAAGCTCGCATAGGAGATTATAATTTCTTCAATATCTACTGATTCGACATTAATTTACGCTCTGACTTCTCAAGGTCCCTATAAAGCGAATAATATGAAAATAATTTCCCACAATCATCATCCACAATTAATTAGTCATCTTAGGCCCCTTTCAGACGGGTGCACGTGAGCGCGCTCACGAGAGCTGGAGCGGTTAACTTTACACAAGATATAATGGGGGCTTTCAGACGGGAGCTCTGTGAGCCGGCTCACCGGCTCACGAGCCGTACAGCGGCTCTCCCCTACGACCGCCAGCGGTTGGGTTTACAAAGAAGTCTATGGAGCCATTCACACGAGCTCAAGCCTGAGCTCGCTCTTTCTGTTTTCACTTTTGCTTTCTTGAATTTTTCGCTGACGCTGACACGTGACACGTGGTGTAACAAGGAAGGACACAGTTTATTGAACAGTTGTGAGTGAAATATATCGAGGTCCGACATGGAAGTGTTTGATGTTGAAAGTTTTAATGCACCTAACTTCAACCTCGAGCTGGTTAGGGGATGGCACCAAAATCTCCTCCTTCTATTCTTTTTTTTTTCTTTGCAATTAAATAATATGCAGCAGCAGAAAAGGCAATCACTCTGTTTGCCTCCATTACCAGTGAGCTGAACTACACTCTACACTGCCACATTTTCTACATGAACAGAGGCTAGAGCACGGGTGGAAGTAATCGTAAAAAGGAGGGGCGTCTTGAGCGAGCTCATGAGCCGGACCCTTTCACACTGAGCCAGTTCAAGCGGCTCTCGTGAGCGCGCTCACGTGCGCCCGTCTGAATGGGCCCTTATTTGACAAAATTCTTGAAAATAACGTACTTATTCGCGGGTGGACTTGATGAGTGGAGTAGGTACATACATAGAATAGGACGTCCTCTATATTTTCCACGGGATCTATGTATATTACTTATTGTCAAAATATTACCCACTCATGAAGAAAATAGAATCTAGCAATAAATTAATTTCATTTTTTAAATTTGTTTGCTGCTCGATGGAGGTGGGAACGAGACGTGGTTTGGCGCCCCCAAATCAGTCATTTGCCGCCCCTTTGGACTCATCAATGGGGGGGGAGGCTCCCCCCTGCTAACTTCGCCCCTGGCGACAATCACGCTCTCGAGCATTTCTTAGATAGGGTGGACAATAAAGCTGAAGTTTAAAAGTGTGCCCTGCCATGTATACAAATAGAAGTAATTGTATTTTAATAATCGTATCCTAAAGGAGATGATATGGACCCAGCAAACTACCGAGGTATATCCCTTATAAACTCTTTGACCAAGATCCTTTCACTGATTTTATCTGCAAGGCTGCTCAGCTCTGCCAACACACGATCTCTTCTTCCTGAGAATCAAAACGGGTTCAGAAAGGGCAGAGGAACTGCGGATTCAGTCTTCACCCTTGCAAGTGTAATAAGTATCGTGACTCGACAGCCAGGAAGAAAGCTATTTACCGCATTTATTGACTTCCGACGGGCCTTCGACAGCATCTCACACCCCCTACTCTGGAGAAAGCTGACCGCTCTTGGGGTGAGTGCTAGATTCTTGAGACTAGTTCAATCGCTATAAGAAAGTGCGTCGTTTTCCGTTCTACTCGGTGACCAAATGACCAAGCAATACCCAATCTCAGAGGGAATTTTGCAGGGTGACATTTTATCTCCGCTCCTCTTTGCTCTCTTCCTCTCGGACTTTGATGATTTTCTCACGAAGCGCAGCATCAGGGGTGTTAGCATTAACATGCTAGTTGAGCTGACCTCCCTGTTCTATGCAGATGACCTTGCCTTACTTGCTGACACGCATGCAGGTATGCTGAGGCTCCTTCGAGCTCTGAATGATTACTGTGAAGAGAACAGTCTTGTTGTGAATACATCAAAGTCAAAGGTGTTGATCTTCCAAAAGAAAGGCCGCCCTAAACACTACGAGTTTCCATGTGGAGGTGCCTGTCTTGAAGTGGTGAGCTCCTTCTGCTTTCTGGGAGTCCTCTTTTCCCGTTCTGGCTTATTCTCAGTACACGCAAAACGTGCTGTTCAAAAGGGTGTTGCAGCGTACAAGGCCACGTGGGGAGTAATTTTCAAAACTAGGGCGAATTCCCCAGATACATGGAGGACACTCTTTGACTCCATGATTGCCTCTACTGCCACGTATGCCTGCGAGACATGGGGGTTCTTTCATGCAGAGACACTAGAGAGGATTCAGGTCAGAGCCTTCAAATCATTATTGGGCCTTGGATGGTCTACACCAGACTATATAGTTCGAACTGAACTTGGCCTTTCTCACCTGAAACTCTCCATCGCCAAGAGTATGTTTGGATGGTGGGAAAAGCTAATGGAGATGAATGAACAGAGGCTTCCAAAGATAATGTTTTAACCGACTGGTAGAACTGGCTCCCACCCTGACCGATCACAGGTACAACTGGGCACTTCAGATGGACAGCTTTCTCACAACTGCAGACTGTGGTTCCTGTATGGGGGCGGATCCTGGGAACTTGAAGGAGAGGAAGAGGGTTTTTCTTGATAACCTGTGCCGTTCTCACGTGCCCGTCTGGCTCAGGTGCCCTTCGGAGAGGCGAGGTTCGCTGACTTGGAAAAAGATAATTACGCACACAACCGAAATATATAATTCAACCTGAATGCACGGCAATTACAGCAAGTGCTCAAACTTACGAGCGACAAAACACTCCCAATTCTAAAAAAAAAAAAAAATTAAAAAAAAAAATATTACAACAACGATCATTCGTGAAAGTGCAGCGATAATGTTTCTGCTATGTTGTGGAGCTCTATCCCTAAAATATATTTAAAAATAAATTGTCATGCAGTACATGCAGGCATGCAAGAATTTCTCAACAAAAAAAAAAACTTAGTTTATTTTCTTTCACGTTCTTCCCCCCCGTCCCACACGGAGACCCACGCCGGCGCAATCCCCACCCAGGACGGCACAAGAAAAACACGAAAATCAAATTTTTGATAATCCCCAAAATTATCGCCTTGCCCTCACGATCTATTAACTACTTTCAAGCTTTAAAAGTTTCAACCTTCTTCTGAGATAATGTTAAATAAATTATTATTATGACTATTATTATTATTATTATTTTTTGTTGACTAGAATCTAAACATTCAACGGTTGCAATTGATTAAGAATTTTATACAGCCTTCGGCTCACGACCTACTACTATAAATCTTGAAGCTATTGCACATAAACATTTCTGACTTTAACTCATGTATCACAGTCGATTATCACCAAGGGCCAAAGTTCTCTGGCGCCTGCCTTAATCCCACGACGCAAATCCAAATGGATGAAACAAAAAGACGTTTGCTTATTCTCTACGACTTATCTCTCTCTAGGAGTTCTCAAAACGAAGACCGAGGACTTCAATTCTTCAGCCACCTCGAGCATGGGAATTATGGGAATAGCTGACAGGAAAAGAAGAGCTTATTGTTTTAGGCCTATTTTCACCAACAAAATTGATCGTGATTAGTTGACAATAGCGATCCATATGAATTCTGATATAACTGTTCACATTGTAATCGCGATTAGCTGTTGATCTTGGTTTAACAAGTTGGTGAAATCGGGCCTTAGTCGCATATGCGGACGCTGATTGGGCTGGCGACGCATCGGATCGCAAGTCCGAATAACATGTTGCTTCTCAACACCTCCTCTGAACATCGTTTGCTGGTATTAACCCGATACGTGACGATAAATTTTGATGATTGTGAAATGGAAGAGCTTTTGTTAGGATGTCCGCAAGGTTATCTCTTGAAAGGCAGTAGTCGAGTGTGATTTTCCGTCCGTGCTTACGTGCGAACGTCCATGTGCTTTATTTTTTTTTACTGTTTTTCTCATTGGAGATGTATTTTATGCAGTTTTCATTATCTTCGAATAAAGTTGTGGCATTGGTTTGCACACATCCCATGTCTTCCAGCAGTACCCTCGACCACACAGCTTCTTGGCACACACATGGAAATGGCAAACTGACGATTCGCACCATACAAATGGTGAAACTGACAATTTGCGTCCACAAAACGGTTAAATTAACGATTCGTGCCTTGATAATGGCTAAACCGTCGAGATTCGTACCCCAACTAAAAACTTCTTTTCCGTAGAATCCGACTGAAAAGACGGATTCGTACGCCCTGAAAGAAAATAACACACGTTGACTGTTCACGCCCGCTAGCAAAGGCCATACTGACAGTTTGAGCCATAAAAATTGCCAAACTGCGGCTATTCACGCTCAAAAGTTGGTGAAACTGACTCATCTATGCGGTCTATAAATGGTTGAACTTACGATTCACGCTTGAACTTGAGCTGAAAAAGGCTTGATTGACTAATCATGCCCTAAGAACTGCTAAATGGACCATTTGCTAAAAATTCAATTGATTAAATCGTTCCCCTCACCGAATGGCCAATCATTGTACTGCATCGGGACAGTTCATTTCCTGAATTAAAGCAAACTTGCTTTAATTCAGAGAGGACGGGTGGAAATGAACTGCCCAAATGCAGAGTATTGTGAAAACGGGAAACTCTATATTCTCCTCTAATAACTGTCCAATGTTGTTTTTTCTTCACTTTTCCGGCGTTTGAGTTTCCCTAATTTTTTCGATAGTTCAATGTTCAGAGATTGAGAGCTATACTTTGCCACAGAAACTGCGTAGTGTGTTGTTGGTACGTCATTGCCCCCTCCTTGTGCAGACTTCTGGATCCGCGCCTGGTGCTAATTGGGTTGAGAAATGGGCATTTCCAGGGGTTCCGGATGTCACTCTCGGGAGCAATTTGGGCTTATTTCAAAGGCGTAATAACGACGGGGTAGACCAAACCACGGGGAAAACATTTTCCGGCAACGCGCTCCTAGAACATTATATTCTCCTGGTCATGGGAAACCAAATCTTGTCAAGGACGACGCTTTTGCCCCGGTATTCTCTAGCGTACCGTGGCAGAGGCGAGGGGGGCGGACGATGGGTTCGAATGGGGCCCCTGAGAAGTTTAATGATAAAAAAAGCGCGATTTTTAAGTGGAACGAATGGCTTAACTCGCCTGTAAAATTGAGAAAAACGCTGATTCGTGGCTGAAATTGAGAAAAATTGCGGCTGTTATTATTGAGAAAAAGCGATAATTGACACCTGAAATTGAGAAAACGCGTAATTGGCGGATTCTTGGGGTAACTTTGCGGAAAACTTCAATTTTTTTATTGAATGTTAAAATTAACTTTAGATATAAATGGTTTTGTTGAGTTGAACATTCTTCTCAATTTTATTGCTTTTGCCTACTAGTTTCTTCGACTAGTAACTTCACAATGCAATGAGACAAACGCTAATTCGTTGAATTACAGAGAAAAATTAGTTGAGAAACGCCACTTTGCGGAAAGAATACGCAAAAAGTGATAATTTGCAGCTAAAATCGAAAGGGATAAACGCATAATTGAGCAAAACGAATTCTTTCGGCCCAAAAATGGAGAAAAACGCTAATTCGCGGCTAGAATTGTGATTAAGCGCAACAATATGTGGCTTTAAAACTTAAGAAAAAGTCCTAGTTCACAGCTGACATTGAGAAAACGCAAAACCACGAATTCTTTGGGCAAAATCGGGACTGAAATTGGAAAGAAGTGCTAAATCACGCGGTTAGAACTGAGAAAAGCGCTAATACAAGGAGAAAAACGAGAATTAATGTCCTAAAAATGAAGAAACACGCTTCAATTTAGCAGCATTAAAAAATTGAGAAAAAGCGCGAATTCACAGCTGAAAGGGAGAAACGCCAACTCACGGATTTTCAGGACAACATTGGGACTGAAATTGAGAAAAAGCGCTAATTCACGAGTGAAATAGACAAAAACGCGAATTCGCGTCTAAAAGTGGAGGAAAACGCTAATTCACACTTGTAATGTATGAAAAATTACTATTTCACGGATGAAACAAGAAAAAGCGCTAACAACCACAGCTAAACTGAAGAAAATGTGCTAATTATCTGCTAAAATTGAGTAAAAAACGCAAATTCACAGCTGAAAATGAGAAAACGCCAACCCGCCGATTCTTTGGGGCAATTTTGGTGCTAATTAAGAAAAAAGCGATGATTCACGCGGCTAACAAGCTAAAACGCTGATTCGAGTCTAAAAATAGAGAAACACGATATTCACGGCTAAAATTCGTGATAAAGTGTTACAATTTGGCAGCTTTGAAAATTGAGAAAAACCGCGAATTCAAACCTAAAAATTGAGAAAACGCCAACTCACGGATTGTCGCGGCTGGGACTGAAATTGAGAAAAAGCGCTTGATTCAAGGCGTGAAACCCGAGAAAAACGCGAATTCGCGTCTAAAACTGAAGGAAAACTCTAATTCACAGCTAAGGTAAAGAAAATTGCGATTTTACGGATGAAATCGAGAAAAGGCGCTATAATTCGCAACTAAAATTTAAAAAGTGTGCTCATTTACTGCTAAAATTGAGGGTAAAAAAGGCTAATTCACAGCTGAAACTGGAGAGAACGCCAACTCGCAGATTCTTGGGGAACTTTGGGAATAAAATTGAGAAAAAGCGCTAGATCAAGCAGCTAAAACTGTGAAAAATCGCTATTAAATCGAGGGTAAAATAAAGAAAAACGTGAATTCACGTGGGTAAAATTGAGAAAGACACGAATATGGAGTTTAACATGAAGAAAAAACGCTAAAGCAAGGCTAAAATTTAGAAAACGCCAACCTGCAGATTCTTGGGATAACTTCAGGAATAAAATTGAGAAAAAGTGCTAGATCAAGGGATTAAAAATATGGAAAAACGCTAATTCGAGGGTAAAATTTAGAAAAAACACGAATTGGCGTTTAAAATGGAGAAAAACGCTAATTTGCGGATAAAATATTTGGAAAGAGCACTCAACCGCTACTTCAACGGTAATTCATAGAGCTGAAATTGAGAAAACGCCAACTCACGGATTCTCACGGATAAAATTGAGAAAAAGCGCTAATTCAAGCGGCTAAAACTGTAAAAAGCGCTGATTCGCGGATAATAGATAGAAAAAAAATACGAAATGGCGTTTAAAATCGTGAAAAGCACCAATTCACGACTTACATTAAGAAAAAGTGCTGATTTACAGATAAAATTGGGAAAGAGCACTCAAACGCTATCTAATTTGCGGATTCTTGAGGCAACTTTCGCGGCTAAGAGCTTATAGAAAGCGCTGATTCACAGCTAAAAATCTCTCGGATCAAATTGAGAAGAAGAGACAATTCGCAGCTAAAATGTGCTAGTAGAACTGAGAAAAAACGCTCTTTCGCAGTTAAAATTGAGAAAACGTACATACACGGTTTTTGGAGGCAATTTCGAAAAATATGTACTTCAACGCCACTAAAAATGAAATTCCTAGTTTAATTAGAGGCTATACTAAAGGGCCTCCTAGAGATTTCCGACCACGGGCCCCGATAGGTGTTGTTTCGCCACTGCCGGTGTTCAATTGATTTCAGGCTTTTTCTAGCGAGCTATAATTGGTTTGGGAGATGGGCATTACCAGGAGTGCCTGATGTCACCCTGGAGAGGCATTTTTGAGCCCATTTTGAAGGCTTAATGCACACGTGGGAGTTTTATGCACATTTAGACCAAACCGCACGTGGACAAATTTTATTCGGTGCCGAGCTGGCCGGCCGGGCCGGTGAAATGGTTTAGCATTCACAAATTGGAGCTAGGGTCATTTTTGGTTTTTATGAAAGTTGCTCTGCGTCCTGCTATTGGCCTTTCAATTGACAATTTTGACAGAGGTCAACTGACTGAGCGCTTGATGTCCTCGTGAAAAGTTGTTTTGACTTTTTCTTATACTTTATTAATTAGGTCATTTTTTCAAATAACAATTGTTTTTTGTTTCTATCGTCGTTGTTGCTGGCAAAAATCGAGTTAGGTAGGAGACCCGGCCCTTGTTTCTTGAAGACGAAATGAATGTTTTTAGGTTGTGGCTACGCTAAAGTTTGCCAAGTGGCAAAGGGACTTATTTTGCTGCCCCCCCCCCCCCATGAGCAAAACTGTTGGCCCGCGTCTGGTCAGTTTCAACGAAAACATCCAGTCAAGTAAAAAATGCAAACATGTATTCAGAAAGAAAACAGTCAGACATGGATACCACACAGGGAAGTAGATAACTTTTTAGAACGGCAAATAAACATATAGGGCCCTCCACACACAGTTTGTCTTGTTTTCGACGCTAACTCGAAAGGGGCTTCTGTAAATTGCATTCGTGTTCGACATTGAAACGCTTCGAGTTCGAGTCAAAGACAAGACAACCCGTGTGTGGGGGTCTTAATAAGACGTTTACTTGAGAATTCCGTGAAATCCCGATAGTTTCACCAAAAAAACAACAGATAACTATGTAAAAGTAGAGATTTGTGGCTATTTTCCGTCGCTCGGACCAGGAACGTTTCAATTTAACGAAGCAGGCTTCAACAGATTTGTCGAGCAATCGGGTTGTAGTTTTCCTGGTTAAAGACGCGTTTTGAGAAGGTTTGTCTCGACAAAGGACGTTCTTCCGGTCCTAAAACCAAAAATAGGAATCATACCAAGGATAACGATGCGTAGATTGTAAAATAAATAGGAAAATAATTATCATGTTGGCTTACTCACTTCGGCAACTCAGCCTCATAGCTTCGGAAGGAATTGCACAAACAATGAATTCCACGGTACGTTTAAATATCAACCCTTCCGCCGAAAGACCGAAGGAAAAGTGAAACATTTTAGTATTTGAGCACGAAAAATAAGGATTCTTGACAAAATTTAACAAATCAAAACATCTACCAGTTGTAGTTAGAAAGATCAGTGAACCGCGATCCCCGAGTGATAAGAAGTTTCAAAACTTTAGGAGGTAAACGGCTGTACAATGGAAGGGGTAAGGGGAAGCTCTCAGTGAGAACTTAGGTGGAGATTCGATGTTCTTCAATCTTTGGCCGGGCTATAGGGACCCTGCATGTGTGAAATGTGCTGGACAGCACAGAACATCTGAATGTACCCTAAAGGACGAGGATGCTCCAAAATGCGTGAACTGCAAAGGAAATCACCCTGCAAATTACCGGGGATGCGAAGTGGCAAAAGCCTTGCAGAACACGAGGAACAAAGCAAATAAGCCGCAACTTACTGCAGAGCCTTGCAGCCGCTCCAATTCAATCGGAAATAGTGAAAGACGTAAATCTCTAACGATAGTCGCTGCCGAAAATAATGTTAAGAAAACCACTTATGCAAAAGCGGTGGCTCCGCCGAAACAAGAAGTGTCGAGCACGGAGAAAATGCTCACGCTCATACTTGAGAAGTTAGATGAGCAGAAGCACACTAACAAACTTATATTCGAGAGAATGAATAAGCTTGAAAAGGGCTTAGCAGCTTACGGATTAATCTAATGGACAAGACATTAAGAATCACCACTTGGAATGCAAACGGATTAATTAGCCATATTAGAGAAATTGAATTATTCCTTCAGATTAATAAGATTGACATCTTACTTATAGCAGAAACCCACTTCACCAAAGCTTCATATGCAAAAATAAAGGGTTTCAAATGCTGTAATAAATCGAGAGGGGGATCGGCCATCATAATTAAAGAAAGTATTAAGCACTACGAAGAACTCAAAATTGAAGAAGATAAAATGCAAGTGATTTCGGTAAACGTCCATTTTAAAAGCAAGCACTTCATTATTGCATCAATATACTGTCCTCCCAGGTACGAGCTAAAAAATGAAGACTACAGAGTTCTATTCAAACAACTTGGAGAAAACTTCATAATCGGTGGTGATTACAACGCGAAAAATACCTACTGGGGTTCACGCATTACTACGACTAAGGGGAAGGAACTGTACAAAGCAGCAAGTCAAATCAAGTGTGATTTTCACTCTACTGGTAGGCCCACGTACTGGCCAACGGACACCAATAAAAAGCCAGATCTGATTGATTTTTTCATATCAAGAGGTATTTCAAGCGGCTACGTAAATGTGGAAGACAACAATGACTTGGTATCTGACCACTCACCAGTCATCCTAACAGTAAGTGAGTCCGTGATACTCAAGGAAGATGGGCAAAGATTGTTTAACAACAAAACATGCTGGTCCTGCTTTCGGCAAAAACTGGAATCGTCAATCGAACTAAAAGCTCCCTTGAAATTCCCTCAACAACTCGAGGACGAACTGGACATTTTCGTTGAAAAGATACAGAAAGCCGCATGGCACAGCACTCCAACAAACCAAAAAAGCAACTGTATGAAACAAAAAGTGACATATACTCTTGAAGTGAGAAACTTGCTAAATGCAAAGCGAAAAGCAAGGAGAAAATGGATGAATAATAGAACGCCTGAAAACAAAAACATACTGAACAAGTACTGCCATCAACTAAAGAAACTGATTAGAACAGTAAAAAACGAAACAATAAGCAATTGTTTAAGCACATTAAGCGCTGAAAAAGACACAGAATATTCTCTTTGGAAAGTTACGAAATCCATGAAGAGACCGAAAACCCATTCTCCCCCTATAGTGAAAGCCGATGGGACTTGGGCTAGGAGTAATCAAGAGAAAGCAGATTTATTTGCGAATCACTTGTTTGAAACGTTTCAGCCGTATCCGACGCAGACTACAGAGGAAATTGTTACTCAGACGTACAAAACTGACGAGTATGAAATACATCCAGTCTCGCTGAAAGAAATCAAGAGCGAAATAAAAGACAACATCAACGCTAAGAAGTCCCCTGGTTACGACCTGATTACAGGTAAAGTAGTGAAAGAGCTCCCAGAAATTATTTGAAGAATTGCTATTAAGAAGGCTTAAGCCAATTATAGAAAACCGAAAACTAATCCCTAATCACCAATTTGGCTTCCGGCATCACCACTCAACGATCGACCAAGTACATCAAATAACAAATGTGATCGAAAAAGCGTTAGAAAACAAACAGATTGCATCTAGCGTGTTTCTGGATGTTGCTCAAGCCTTTGATAAGGTGTGGCACGAAGGGCTTGAATACAAGCTACACAGGGACCTCCCTAGACAATATTATCTGCTGCTAAAGTCGTACCTGGCCAATAGACACTTCAGGGTGAAGCAAGACGACAAATACTCGGACCTAAAGGCCATATCAGCGGGAGTACCTCAAGGCAGCGTTCTCGGACCAGTCCTCTACTTATTGTACACAAGGGATCTACCTTCAAGTGACGATGTCACTATTGCCACATTCGCCGATGATACAGCCATCTTGGCTGTTGGAGAAAACGTTGGGCAAGCTACAAGAAAACTCAAACAACTGTTGACAAGGTTGTCAAGTGGACTAAAACATGGAGAGTGAAGCTAAATGAAAACAAATCAGCTCATGTGAATTTCACCAATCGCAAAATTGCCACCCTGGACGTCAATATTAATTCGAGTAAGGTTCCGTATGTTGAGTCAGTAAAATATTTAGGTATGACACTTGACTCCAAGCTGAATTGGAAGAAGCACCTACAAAAGAAGAAAGAGGAGCTCAACATCAAGTTCAGGAGTATGTATTGGCTAATGGGAAGGAAGTCCCAATTAACTCTACACAACAAAATTCTCATATATAAACAAATTCTGCGGCCTATTTGGACGTATGGAATACAGCTTTGGGGCTGTACTAAGAAAACAAATGCTAAAATAATCCAAACCTATCAAAACAAGGTGCTGCGCAGCATTGTGAACGCGCCATGATACATGCGGAACGATGACATTCATCGCGACCTGAAAATGGAAACTGTTGGCGAAACCATTGCCAAATTCGCTCGGAAGCATCAAAGACGCCTCCTCAAACATAAAAACCCAGAGATGTCGAATGTCCTGAATAATAAGAACGAACTCCGGAGACTCAAGAGAAATAAACCATCGGACCTCGTAGTGTTGTGTTGACGTTTGTAGTGCGTGTGAACCTAATGGTGCACTAAATTAATTATAATACAAACAAAGGATGTGACTTGTTGAATGACTATCCTAATAGTTAACTAAGTTATGAGATTTGATATTGCTAGATGAACTATGATTTTGCTTAATTTGTTCAGTTGCAATAAAATATCACGGGAAAAAAAAACAAAACTTGTTAATAATAGCGACAATAATCGAATAATTATAATTATCTTTTTTTACAATCAATCACAAACATGTGTAACTCCTTGATGACATAGACAACCTAGTACAATAAGGAACTTGCACATTTTTCGGAAGATTTTTTTTTATTTCAAATATGTATTGAATTCTAAATATATTGCAGTAAGTTTTATTCCCAAAAACTGAAACATTGAATTTTAAGGATTTTTTAAAACTTTGGATTGTTAAATGGCCCCCCAACCACCCCCCTTTCCAGGGGCCAACTTGTATTCATCGTGACGTCACAGGACGCTCTATGAAATGTAATCCTCCGTATTACTGATGCATAAAGGAAATGATCCTTCAATTTTTGGGGGTATTTTATATTTAAAATTCATCTGAGATAGCCTGTGGTCATAGATTTCAATCAGGTACCTAATATCGAAGTTAATCTGAGGTTTTATGAGAAGCGAACACTATCACTAAGTTGAAAACGTGGATAACAAAGCGTGAGATTTACCGTGGCACATTTGAGCAGTTTTCAGTTTACCCATTCGTTCTATTTGTTTATTAACAATTATTTATAGTGTATAGCGTTTTGTGTAGTGTTTTTAGGGTACCTATTTTGTTTTGTGCCGTCGGGGATTGTGGGTAATATATTACCAGAAAATGCAGCCGCGTGAGGGATTCGAGAAGGCCTCCACACAGAATCTTCCGTGTCTTTCTGCTTTTGCAGTAAGTTCATTCATTAAGGACAACATAGATTTTGGTGTGGAATGCAAAGGCGTAAAATTGGATAGGCAAGTTTAACATTGTTCTAATCATTGAAAGTAGATTGGAATTCTTCTGGTGATTCAGTCTTATTTACTTTTACCTTTGATCCATAAGAGTACCAAGTAGTACTGCGTGAAACGAGTGGGAAATTACTATCGGATATCAAGAAAAAAATTCTCAACATCTCGCAGAAGGATTGAAGGAAAGTCGAGGAAAACAGCTCTTCCAGGACTCGCCTTAGGTATGAAGGTGTCGAGGAAATTGAGCGAAAGGTCGGAGTTCTGAAAGGAACGATTGAAATGAGACAGGAATTGAGACCCAAAGAAAATAGTCACAAGAAAGTACAACTGGGAAATCAGGACAAATCGTAACTCCGGAACAACTCAAGCAGAAAAAACCGCTATGGAAATCAACCCAATCAAGAAGCGTGAGAGGTTATTGCTAGGTTGCGTACTTGCCTCACAAATCAATTTCATAAATAGGAGCTCGCAGTATTTGCTTGTGAAATATTAACATTATTTTGTGTTTCACGTTAAACGTAAGTATCCGAATAATAATGCATACAGCGTCGAAAAGCATGTACAAGTAGGGGATGTGGGAGACGGGTCGCCCGTGTGACTGCGGCCAACTGCGTCACCGGTCTTCAACCAATCAGAAGGCGTTTTCGAGGGCATAAAAAATAACAATTTTTTATTGATAATTTGTTAATTAGTGGCTATTTTTATAGTAGGGGAGCCCACGATGCTAAATGGGGATTTACTCGAGCGTCGTAGAGACCTATTGGGTTGCAAAGCTTAGATGATAAAAAGATAAAATTGTTATATGATGCACACCTTTTCATCGGTGGGGGGAGCGGCTATAGACTTTCAAAAATGTAAAAAAAAACTGTTGTATGGACATTCTCGAGCGCGTCAGATATTTACAGCATCAATTGTCTCCATATTTTTAATGAAGTATGCATGTTAATCTGACAGTTTGCATGGTGGGGGTGGTCGTACGTAAGGGTTGAAAATGAAAAAAAAAAAAAATTTATCGAGCGCGTCAGATTTTTTAAGGAAATGTTAAGTGAACCTAAAATAAGCTCTCATTCAATAATCTGACGATTTGGAGGTGACGCAAACTCGTGGCCCTTATCAGAATGTGCAAAAAAAAATCGTCATTTTGAAATACTCGAGCGCGTCAGATTAAGATATATGGCTTCATACTGACGTTCTAAACGTGCTCTCTAGTAATCTGACGATTATCTGGAGGGATTCGCCTAATCTGACACTTTTTTAAAAAAAAATCGCCCTATATTTGGTGCCTAAGTCCTAGTTTTCTGCACCATTTTCGAAAGAGTAAGTTGAGGTTAACTGAAATTGTGATGTAAAGGACCTTTTTCTACAATAGTTGAATAATGATAACATTATTCAACTGATATGAGAGAGAAAAGCGCAATTTTTTTAAAAACTTAATTATTCAACACATATGGCAACCTATTCAGTAAAATTTAGCGCCGGCGCTATCCACCCGTCTTCCCGAATTGGAACATATGTTTCACACAAGACGGGTGGGCGCTAAGTTTCACTGAATTGGCCCCAAGAGTTGAATAGTGACTAAACTTTTCGACGATTTTTTTCTATTTCGGCTTATGGAAATCGTCAGATTAGATATTTTTCGTTATCCTTGAATTATTCCCTTCAAAATAAAAAAAAAAGTAGCCACGCTCGAGAATGTCAAGATGACGTTTTTTTTTTACAAGTTTGTAGACCTCCTCCGTTTTTGCGTCACTCTTAAATTGTCAGATTAGTGGAATATAGACTTTTTAGCATGTAATTAATTCCCACTTCCTTAATCTGACGCGCTCGAGAATGTCTGATGATCAATTTTTTTTTACTAATCTGACGTTTTATCCTTGACGGGCGGCCACATTTATAGGGCTCATATTTGGTGGAGATACTCAACTAGGTACAAGGTATCCGCAGTATGTTAATCTGACGCGCTTGAGTAAATCCCGAAATCCCCTCTTGGGCTCCCCTACTATTAAAAATAATTTAACTTAAAAGAACTCATTTTCAGGTACCAATTGTCAGTCAGCAATAAATTTTTATCCAATTTTTCGACCCATGGAAGTTCCTTATTATCTCATACGATTTATTGTTATCTCTATGTACGATCAGGAATAGTTAAATAGGTGCTATTCACTTGACTATAGTTTCATTCCATCAGGCGAGAAAAAGGGTGGCAACGACCCGCAATACATAATGTTCTCAAGTTTTCTTTCGTTTCCTTCGCCGTGGTTAATCTTTGTCCCTTGCACCTATTACTTATACCCAACTCTAGCGTATTCGTTATTGGCGTCCGTGACAAATAACATAAACCTCAAGGTTCCTTCAGCAATATTAGGATTTTCCTAGATGTTCAAATCAAGAAGAATCTTTTCTATTTTATTTTCTTCGGAAGAGTATAAAGTGAAAATCCCGCCGAAAAAACAGTAAATCGATTCATAACACAAGACAGCAGAACCATGAGGATGAGGCCAACAGTTGCTCAGCTTTCCCACCCACAGATGAACCCTAAAACCTGGAAAATTTTCCCTTTCGTTCATGGAACCGACACTTTATCCTACCCCTCTCTTCCTCCCCCGACTATAAATTCATCCACCTACCACTGTTTTCACGGAGGAGTTCCAAAGCGCAGGTCTCTTTTCCAATTGACGGGGGTTGTGAAAGAGGAGGTGATATTGACTGGAAACTGGTCACGCCGTTAAACGGGGGGCAAGTTAGACATATTGTTCGCTGTTATTGAAATAAATTAAATATAATATAAATAAAGTATCGTACTCTCAAGGCTCCCAATTTTTCTGGACGTCCTAATCGCTGGGCTGAAAGGAGAAGAAGGGTAGGCTAAGCGAGACAATGGATTCGTACGAGTCATCGACGAGCGGCTACGATGGCCCTGAGATCAAAGCCTTGGATCATGGTGAGTAAATTCAAGCCTCCTTTTTTAGTTCATTATTTTGTAGTTTAACCATTAACCATTGGCGGGGTCAAACAGAATTAATTCCACAGGTCGTCGCGCAATTTTTGTTGCCCGCATTGATTAGTTGCTTAAAACAATGTATGAATGAGAGGATTGTGAGCAGAGCCCATTGGTGTTTTCGGTTCATAGAAGAATGATTCGGGGGGCATTCCCATTTATATTGACACACTAGGATATATTTTATAATAAGTATTGTGCTAGCGTAGACTTTTCAATCGGAGCACAACCTATGGGAAATGAGTTAGAAGGTATTACAACGAAACCACAATGATAATGGAGGGAACCAGAGCATCTCAGCTGTTGCTTCATTAATCATTTTTCCCCTTTAAAACTTTCACGCTATATCTTATTTCATCAAAAAAGCCGCGCGGTCGATTTCTCTCACACTATACAGTTATTGGGGTGTTATAGTTTTCCGGATAGGTGGTCAGTGGGAGTTAGGTGACCCACATTTCCTTGAATGAGCGTTTATAATACAATGCCGAAATAAATCAATTTCGTTATAAACAAGAGAGGAGAGAGTTTTTCTCTTCGGGTTCATTATCAAGCTGACCGTGACACAGCATCGAACTTTGCGTTTCCTGGACGCCCTATTGTGTCCTTGTCCCACCGCGCCGTCACCCTTGTCCAAACTATGCGTCGCTGATAACTATTTTAATTTATGAAAATCACGCGCGTTTTTTTTATCGGCGTTCCCCGTCGACACCGTAGAATAATAACGACACTCAGCAAAAATACCTTATCTTATCCAAAGTTCTACAAATTATTAAATTGACAGTGGCGGTGGTGTGGGAATTGTCGTTCACTCAAAAACATCAAATTCCTGTAACAATCTATCGGTCTTATTGACACGACTACGACGTCTTTTCCCTGCTGGGTTTATGAACAAAAGAGTTTCCTCCTCGAGTCCTCGTCAGCCCCCTTTGTAGATTTCATTGTAAACAAGACGGCACTTTTTTCAAGTATACAGACAGATGATTACGGAGGGCGTTGTTTCTTTCAACCCTTTTCCCAACACCATGGCAAAAAAAAAAATGGGACAGGAGCAATGATATTCCCATCATAAAATGTTTCCCTGAGAACGTTGGGAGCTATAAATAAGTAAATGAAGAATATTACTGCGTTTTATGAAGTTTTTGTTAAAGATAAGACGTTTGTAAATTATTGTGTGCTCTGTGCGCGGAATTTCCAGAATAGTTGAGGGGCCTGTTTTTGCGGTAGCAGTTCGAATAGAATTGTGGGCGTTTCTCGACATAAGTATGAGTTGCCCACACTTTTATCGAGTCTGAAAATCGACATAAAACAATCTTCTAGAGCACATACCAAATAATCGGTATCGATTATAAAATTGTTCAGGGCCGATACCAAGCCACCTGTTTACAAAAAGGACCCCTCCTGCCTCACCCTCCACCATGGCGTCCATCCCCTTCCATTTCTGTTAGTAATCATCATCATCATAAAGAATATTAAAAAGCTCAACGGCGGAGTAATTAATCAATAAACCCACAAACCAAGAGATGAAGAGAGGAAAGTGGGCGGCGGTTCGAGTGAGTGCCTATAGCAAAGGAAAAACTTGGAATTACCGAATAAATCAACATTGTTCCCCCCCTATCCTTGCTTTTTCATAACTCTAGAAACCAGAAAGAAGCTCTAGCCGACCGCTTTGCTACTCACAATCAGTTTTATAATAAAATTAAAAGTTTTCAATTTATTAAATTATTTGAAGAACTGAGCCCCATATTCATAGACGCCATCGCTTAAACTTAAATTAAATTAAACTAAATTCTCCTAAGTAATCGCTGAAAAAGTTTTGGTTTGAATGAAAAATCATCTCGGTGACTGAGAGAAACTTGAGTATAAGTGGCGTCTATAAATATGGCGTACGAGGAAGCAGGGGCGTCCGCAACCTACTATGGTCCGGCGGGAGACGGGTGTTGCAATGAATGCCCTTAGTATTGCTTGGATTTCGCAAAAATTTGGCTAAAAACGGCCTCCCGGAGGGGGCGATCCACCTATCGCCCCCCTCCCTCTGGGTACGCCACTGATTGAGAAGGGTAATTCTATCAAAAAACAGATTTCGTTTTAGGTCTCCCGAGAATCAATTTCGGAGATTTCACTAGTTCAAAATCAAAAGCTTAAAAGCTAAATTAACTGCTTTTGGCTCTGTCAAAAATCAAATTTTGTCATTTGGGCTCTCACAAACGTCAGTATTGCGGTTTTTCACTCTTTTTCGAAACGGAAATTTTGTTGATTCGGCTCGTTCAACTTCCGGTTGTAGGGAATTTTTTGTGTCTTTCGACGGCTTGGCTCATTCAAGCTCCAATGTCGCGAATAGAGGTGTGACGTGACAGCTTCTGTCGGTCACAGTGACAACTAGCTCCGGTGACTGTGCAGTCACTGTGACAAAAACCAGTGATATTGTCACTTAAGTGACTACTGAGGGCCTGTTTTATAGCTTTTCAATGTCACTATCACTGTTTGTTTCCACCCGTCCTCCTCATCAACATGTGATTTAAGGATATTCCTAGGAACCCTGAAATCTTACAGGACACGCCCCCTGTAGCAGTTTGTTTGAGCAAATGCCTAATGTATATCTGTGTGAATTTCATTCCCAGACCCAACAAAGCCTATTAATAGGGCAAATGAGAGACACGATTTCGTAAATCAATTTTGTTTGCATAGGTTATAAAAAAAAAAATTAAAATTCTTTTTCTAACTTTATCCATGGAAAACTCCTATGAACGGCGAACCCACAACCTCAAATGCAAACATGAAGGTGAGTCATGGATCAAAAACTGCAATGCACGAATTTACCTAGGATCATAGGCATAGCCAGAGGGGAGCAGGGCTAGGCAGCTGCCCTCCCCTAGACTAAAAAATGCAGATTCAGCGGGGCAGTTGCCCACCCCTAGATGCATTCTGATAGTAAAAATCTTTCAGGATAATCACATTGCGCCAATTGCGCCACAGAGACGCCTTTGGGAGGCGTACTCCGAGAGATAAGCTAAGCGTGCTGAACTGGTAATCCAGAGGTTGCGGGTTCAAATCCCGCCGGGGAGCCATTTTTTCTCGAAACTCGAATCGTGTTGGGCTATGCCCTTCCATCGTCGTCCGGTCCGGATAAAATCAGTTTAATTAATTTATTAATTATAAATAACGGGGACAGAATTATTCATCATATCCATAGAATAATTGAACTTAGGTGACCTTATCTACGGACATTTAGGTGATTACTCCCCTAATCGGGTCATCTAAGCTCAATTATTCAATTAATTGCCGGACACATTAGGAAAAAATGACCGCGAAATTAGGTTCCGAAACGATTAAAATCCTCGAAAGTTCGGGATTTGAAAGAACCAGAATGATGAAATTTGGTTCCTGAGTGAGCCAACTCCTTGAATTTGGTTTTTTAAACAACGAAATTAGTTTTTTTGAACAAGCCAACGATTTTAAAAAGCGCTATAAGTGTTTGTTCATGAGAAAGCCAAATCCGTGGCATTTTTGGAGAGTTAAAGCCATGATTTCAGGCATTCCATAGAGCAATAATCCGAGAAATTGTGACTTCTAGTTGCCAAATCCTATAAACTTAGTTTTGAAACAGCGAATGTTCGCGACTAGAGGTGAGGTGTGATTTCACTGTCGGTGATTTTGTCACTGTGACTACTCCGTCACTGTTGGCTCCGGTGACGACCACATTGAAATCACCGTTCCGACCCTCTAACGGTGACATTCCTTTTCACTTATAATCGCCTCTTCATTCGTCACTTCTATCGCTTCACTGCGCTAGAGTCTCTTGCAGGTTACCACCACTTTACCAGTTCTACTATCGCTCCAATGAACTTAGTAGCATTCTCCCCAAGTCTACTCCTCGTCCGTTGACTTTTTTTCTTGGACTTATAGTTAGTATTGAACCTTTAGTGTCGGTAATATATTTTTATTCACTTCGTTTTCCAAGACCTGTGCTACAGTGATCTTGTATAATTTTACTTTTTTTAAAAACACCTTCCTAGGCAGGGGCGTAGCCAGCCCTTGACCAAAGGCTGGACAGAATATGTCGGACGTTATGGAAACTAGAGACCCCAACAAAAGAACTGGTAGCGCAATAAATCGTCAAATTCTTCCCCGGAAACTGAGTTTTCACAAAAAAGGGTCGTAATCCATCAAAAACTAACGTCTCCGGTCGGAAATTACCTCTCTCTCTCTGCGGAACTCCTTAAGATGTGGCCAGTACCTAGACCTTTTTGCAGGCCTTTACCTGGCCTGTACCCCATCTTTGGCCCGGATACCGCAACAGAGTCGGTCCCATCGCTCAGCTCAACCCGTTAGCCACGGCTGCTGGCCAGCCAGCCGCGCCCGAGAGTGACCACGCGGAGGTGGGTCTTTTGAGCTGAGGATGCTGGCTTCCGCCATGGACCGAAACCGGACAGGGAAGAGAACCCTGCCCGGGTTGCCCGAGTAGGGAACCCTACTCAAGCATGGCCGGTCCCAGCCCTCTTCGCTCCAGCCAGGAGGCGGCCCCATACGCCCGCCGGTCTCGGACAAGAGCCGAGTCTTCCGGCGGGCCTCCACTCCCCCATGTCACCCGCCGCAGATCCCCGTGGAGGCTGCAGCGACGAAGCACATGGTCGGCGGTCTCCTCCTCGACACCACAAGGGCATGTTGGAGAGTCCCGCCGCCGGAAGAACCTCAACTTGGCGTTAAACGAGCCGTGTCCAGTCAGGATTTGCATGGCAGCGTGCTCAAGGGTGAACCACTTGGCCGCTGCCAGTCTCGTCCGAACGTCGGGCACGAACCCGAATGTACGCCTACCCGTTGAACTGTAAGTCCAACGCGCCTGCCAAGCCTCAACGACTAGGTCGTCAAGGAGGCGGAGGCCCCATGTGGCCCACCACTCCTCGGCCAAGAGACCGAGGCGCTCTGCCCAATCTTCACGGCACCGTACCCAGTCCAAGTTTCCCTGAACCAGGCGGCGCCCGTGAACCCATGCGTCGAGCAGGAGGTCCGCAGGAGGTATCCCCGCCAGCACCTGAAGCGCGTCAGAACTGACAGTCTGGTACGCCATGGTCACCCTTACCAAGGCCTGCCGCTGCAAGCTGAGGACCTTCGCCCTCTGAGCTTTCGTGGGCCGGTGCCACCACCACGTTGCACCGTACAGCAGGGTAGGTAAGAATACCGCCCTGAAGTAACGAGCTCGGCAGTGGAAGTTCGTGCCCCATACGTTTCCCCCCACTGACCTAAAGAGGGCAAAGGTCGTCTCTAGCTTCCCCGCAACCGCCTCTAGCTGCGGGGTCGCTGTCCTCCCCGGGTTAATCTCGACCCCTAGGTAGCGTCCCTGCCGTTCCCCCACAAGGCGTGATCCCCGATAGCGCACCACCAGGGGGCTACCCTGCGAGAGACGAGGTCTTCGGCACAGCGAGAGCCAGTTTGACCGCCCCGCACCATTTGTCCACGACCCGCAACAGCCGATTGATCTCCCGACCGGCCTCGTCCCGGGAGCGCGCCGCGACAACAACCGCAAGGTCGTCCACGTACGCCACTCCCTCGAAACCCTCCCCCAGCAAAAGCCACAAAAGGGCGGCAAAGAGAAGGTTCCACAAAGCAGCCGAGAGAACCGACCCCTGCGGGCAACCTCTGGTGAGAGGTTCCCGCACCTCCTCTCTACCGTAGCGGAGCCGCACCTCCCTCGACTTGAAGTACGAGGCGATCACCCTAAAGATGTCGTTTGGGACACCAGCATCTCGCAGCGCCATCAAGACCCCCGGCCGCGACACTGAGTCGAAGGCCCCCTGCACATCCAGCAGGACCGCCACCTTGTACTTCCCGTAGGGGGCATCGACGAGGGACTGCACCGCGTCCAGTGCCGCGTCCGTTGAGCCCCCTCTTACCCCCCCAAACTGGCGCGGATGGAGCGCCTCCTTGATGAAGGGCTCCAACCGGCCAAGGAGGAGCCGCTCCAGGACCTTACTCTCGCAAGGCAAGAGGCTAATCGGCCTATAGCTACCGGGAGACGCCTGGTCACGGTCGGGCGACTTCAGAAGAAGTATCACCACAGCGACCCGCCAGTCGGAAATTACCTGTTTTAGCCTTCTATACCTGATTTTCTATCCAAAAACTGACAATTCTATTCAGAATTTTTTTCTATTAACAGACAATTCATTTCCCCGGAAATCGTTACTTGGCATTCAAATATGCAGGGTGACCGTCTTTTCATCAACGTCTTGTCTGAGAGACGTAAAAATTAAACATTTTTTAACCAAACAATAACGGGTTTTAACTCGAAACTGACGTTTTTTAACAAAAAACAAAAAAACTGAATATTTCACTCTAGTATAACTGAATATTTCACTTCAAAACTGACGTTTCTACCCCAAAGACGAAGTGTTTACGCCTAAACTAAAAATTTCACAGCACAACTTTTAAAATCCAAGTCTTTACCCCCAAAACTGGTGAATTCCGCCTAAAAATGGCGGGTTTAACCCAAAACGGATAAAAAAAAAATGATCTTAATTACAATTAACAGACCGCTCAGTACTAAAAACTGCCGATTACATCCTTCAATTGGAGAATTTAGTAAAAAAACAAAACAGAACAAAACAACAAAAAAAAAACGACAATTCCTGGCCATGTATGACGTGCCCCCCCCCCCCTTCAAAATGAAGATGCTACCACAAAACTGGCGATTCTAACCTAAAACTAAACTTTACTGTTCCATTTCAAAATGAGTATTTTACACCCGAAACGACCATTTCCCCTCAAAATTAGATAATTTACTCCAAAACTGACAATGTCACACTTTAACTCACGTTTTCCTCAAAACCGGTGATTTTAGACCATTCTGCCTTGAAAACAGGGGATTTCACAACAAAAAATGACAAATTCATCGCAAATGTGACGATTTTATATCAAAACAGACGATTTCCCGCCAAAGCTGACGTGTTGCCCCATAACTGATGACGTTAATACAAAACTGGCCATTTTACCCCAAAACTGATTGTTTTAATTCCAAAACGTACGATTTCATCTAAAAAACGTTCCTAAACTGAAGATTTTACCCTGAAACTTGCGGTTCCACCCCAAAAATATCACTGTACCTCAAAACTGAATATTTTACTTCAAAATTGATATTTTACTTTGTTGGGCACAGCTTTTCAGGGCACATAGAGTAAGTTTTGACGGTTTCAAGGCTGGAATAGCTATAATTGCCATTTTTAGGGCGCATAAAGTCAGTCTTTCCAGTTATAGGAGCGAACAGTACGTCCCAAGGCAAAGGCGAGAGCAGCCGGGTTGGCCGTTTTCGGCGCTCCGAATGGTCTATTTTGCCATTTTCAGGGCAGGAGTCACTTGTTCAGGCATTTTTAGAGGTCGATTCGTCGGGTAATCCATTTCTAGAGCTCGTAAAGTAAATTCGGCAATTTCTAGGCTCAAATATAGTAATTTTAGCCATTTTAAAGACACAAATCGACAGTTTTGCCATTTTCAGGGCTCAAATACCTAGTCCTTCAAGCCAAGGCGATGAAGTTTGGCCATTCCTGGTGCGCAAATTGTCGATTTTGTCATTTTCAGGGAAGGAATCATCTTTTTAGGCATTTTCAGGACACGTGACGTCATTTTGGCCGTTTTCAGGGCTTGATTAGTCCGTCAAGCCAAAAGCGCGCATTATGGTCATATTTGGCTCAAGAATGGCCAGTCTGATCAATTTTAGCGCACGAATGGTCGATTTAGCTACTTTCGGGCGGTAATCATGATCTTTTTAGGCATTTTCAGAAGTTCACCAGTCGCCACCATTTTTTAGGACGCGTGAAGTCCAGTTTTAGCCATTTTCAAATTGCGAATCGACAGTCTTGTTTTTTTGAGCGTTACACGTGTGACGTGTTGTTGGGCGCATTGACACTTTTTCTCCATGTATGCCGTGAATTAGCGTTTTTTCTCACTTAAGCCGCGAATTATCGCCTTTTCTCTATTCAAGCTGCGAACGGCCACATTTTTTTTATACTTCTAGCCGCGAATTATTCTCAATTTTATCCGTGAATTAGGCTTTATGGTTAATTTTAGCCGCGAATTAGCGCATTCTATCTCAACCGCGATTGCTTAATGCCTCTCAATTATAGCCGCGAATGAACACTTTTTCTCCATTTTTACCGCGAATTTGCACTTTTTCAGCGAATGATTCATTTTTCCCAATTAGCACTTTTTTACTGATTTAGCCGCTTTGGATCCCCAAAAATATGCAAGTTGTTGTTTTCTCAATTTCAGCTGTGAATTAGCCTTTTTACCCTCAATTTTAGCAGAAAATGAGCACATTTCTTAATTTTAGCTGCGAATTATAGCGCTATTTCTCGATTTTATCCGTAAAATTGAAATTTTTCATACCGTAGTTGTGAATTTAAAGTTTTCCTCCACTTTTAGACGCGAATTTACGTTTTTCTCTATTTCACGCCGTGAATCATCGCTTTTTCTCGATTTCAGTCCCATTCCCGAATCCGTGAGTTGGCGTTTTCTGTGAATTTGCGCTTTTTCCCAATCATTTAAAGCTGCCAAATTGTAACACTTTAGCACAGCAGCGTGTTTCTCTATTTTCAGACTCGAATTCGCGTTGTTTTCTTTTTTATCCGTGAATTAGCGTTTTTCTCAGTTTCAGCCGCGTGAATTAGCGCTTCTTCTTAATTTAAGCCCCGAAGTTGCCCACAAGAATCGGCGAGTTGGCTTTTTCTCATTTTTAGCTGCGAATTAGCGGTTTTTTCTCAATTTTAGCGATAATTTAGCATATTTTCTTACTTTTAGCAGCGATTTTTAGCGTTTTTTCTCGATTTTATCCGTAAAAGCGTAATTTTTCTTGCCTTAGCTGAGTTTTCCTCCACTTTTATTTAGACGTGAATTCGCTTTTTTGTCTATTTCACCCGTGAATTTAGCGCTTTTTCTAAATTTTAGTCCGAATGTTGCCCCGAGAATCCATGAATTGGCGTTTCTCCCTTTTAGATGTGAATTTGCGCTATTTCTCAATTTTTAAACATGCAAAATTGTAGCACTTTATCACAATTTTAGCTGTGAATTAGCGTTTTTGATTCCAATCCCGTGGATTTGGGACAAAGAAACCAATTTCACAAGTTTGGCCTTGCCAAAACCCACAGATTTGGCGTTATCAGTGCTCGGGTTTTACTTACTCAATATTGGCTAGAGTCCAATTCAGATACCAATTTTCACGGGATTGACTAATAACAAAAACCCGTTTGAAGGTTCATTTCGCTCCTTTAAAAAAAAGCAAATGAGTAATTGGAACCTTTTGAAACCCAAATTTCGCCGATTCGGCTATCACAGAACCCAATTTTACTGTGTTGACTAATTTAAGAACCAATTTCTTGTTTGGCTTCTAAAAAAAACAAAAACATTACGGGCAGTCTGGCTCTTACAAAAAATAAATTTCGGGGGCTTGGCTCTTTAAAAAAGAGAGAACTTCGCGGATTTCCCTTTCAAACCATCAAACTCGAAATTTTCTGGGTATTGGCTCATTCTAAAAAGCAATTTGGTGAGTTTCAATAAAAATTTTCCCAGGGTCGGCCCATTCCGTGAGATTGGCTTTTATTTATAGCCAAAGGTACGTTTTTTATTCCCCGTAGAGAGGGGGGAAGCTTTGAAAGATTGGAAAATCTGAAACAACTCCCACGTGCTCTATATACTCACGTGGTATAAGAAGGTGGCATCACTTGACCTTGCAAGGCACTCAAATCAGAGGGAAAACTCATCCTCTTCGGCAACATCTCGTGCCGTGTACGCTCTTGTCTTATTTCATTATCCTTCAATTAAAATCCTCGTATAGAGCGTTTTATACTGTAACTTGTTTGGGCTTAAAAAATATTATATTTCTATTATTTATCTTCACACAAACTTGAACATTTTTAAAGATTCATAAAATGTAAGCGATGATTTTCCGGGTCCCCTCTCTGGAATGTTCTTATTTCGATCAAGGATTTAAAATCAAAACATATAAAATTAAGTAGATAAAATGGGCAATTAGCCTGGAATGGGTTTCGGGGGAGGGGGGGGGGCTAAAGGTGTTTCACCTTTTCAGGGGTGAAATGGTTTAGTGGGAAACCAACCACGAGTAAAAACATAAGCCCAATCTAATAACTGCGGTGTCTGTAATGCCTTCATCTTCTAATCCTTTCGCGTCGTGGTATACATGAGTACATGACTAACTCAACAACTCGGTCCCAACTTTTGAATACGACATCCTTTATTGCTTTTTTATCACTCTTTTTGGGAGATTAAAGCATCAAAGAATTATGTAATTTATATAGGGAACGATGCCCTGTTTTATACCAAACGAGGCGTGAATAGTAGGAGCAAAGATTAACAGGTTTAAAATATTCGATTTACTTTACCATACTCTTCTTGCTTTACGAAGTTAGAAGTACTTTAAAACTTCCTTAAATAATGTTAAAACCCCCTCAAGCAACCACACGTTTTAGAAGGCGAAGAAATCGTTTTCGGAAGAACCGTCACACAAGCACAATTCAAGCTTGAAAACATTGTCAGCCAAATGATTTCTGTGTTTTTCTACGCATTTTTGAGCCCCTCCTTCCAACGCAACAAAATAATACAAGTTGAGGCAATTATTTATAGAAGCTGAAAGTTCCATAAATCAATGCCTCGAAATGATATACCTATACAAAAGACATTACATCTTCATGAATGGAAATCTTTCACAAAAGGGCTTAAAACGCAAAATCAAATTCCACGTTAAAGCCTCTCATATACACAAACGCCTGCCTGAACGTTAAATCTCCCTTCCACTGTGTATTCTGTATTTACCCCGACCGTTGGGAGGCTTGCTGTGGCAGTTGTGATTAATTTCAGGTTAGAACGAGGCTTTAAAAATGGGCGTGAAGGGGTTGAGGTTTCAGTTTGAAAGAGACATAATTTGAGCGTGTCATAGGGTGAGTGAGAAAGAGAGACAGCAAAGCCTCCCCCCCCCCCGCAGTTTTAGTCACTTTTTTAGCCTTGAATTAGCGCTTTTTCTTGCTTTTTTTTTTCAAATCGGCAAAAACCGGGACACATATCCTCCAGGACGGGCCCCCGTTCGGATGGGGCCCCTGAAAAGCTTAAACTTGTAAAAATTGGGCTTTTTAAGTAGCAAGAATGGCTAAAATCGCTTGTACATTTGAGAAAAACGCTGATTCGCTGATGAAACTGAAAAAAATTTCTATAAAAGCGGTTGTTAATATTGAGAAAAGTGCTAATTCACAGCTGAAATTGAGAAAACGCGTATTTTTTAAAAATTTCATTCCATTTGCCGACTAATTTCTTCGACTATAGTAACTTCGCAATGCAATGAGACAAACGGTAATTCGATGGGTAGAATAAGAGAGAAAAATTAGTTAAGAAACGCGAATTTGTGGAAAGAATACACAAAAAGTGCTAGTTTGCAGCTGAAATTGAAGGGAAAAAACGCTAAAATTGAGAAAAAAGCCTGAAATTTTGCAAAACTAGTTCTTTCGGCCAAAAAAGGAGAAAAACGCTAATTCTCGGCTAGAATTGTGATTAAGCGCAACAACATACGGCTTTAAAACTTAAAAAATATCCCTAGTTCACAGCTGACATTGAGACTGGGACTGAAGTTGGGAAAAAGTCCTTATTCACGCGGCTAAAACTGAGAAAAGCGCTAATTCAAGGACAAAAAAGAGAAAAAAGCGAATTCGCGTCTTAAAAATGAAGAAACACGCGATAATTCATAGCTAAAATTACGATAAAGTGCTACAATTTAGCAGCTATAAAAATTGAGAAAAAAGGGGAATTCACAGCTCTGGGGAGAAACGCCAACTCATGAATTCTCGGGGCAACATTGGGACTGAAATTGAGAAAAAGCGCTAATTCAGGAGTGAAATAGACAAAAACGCGAATTCGCGTCTAAAAGTGGAGGAAAACGATAGTTCATGCAGCTAGGGTATGAAAACTTACGATTTTACGGATAAAATCGAGAAAAAGCGCTGAAAATTGCAGATAAAATTGCGAAAATGTGCTAATTCACTGCTAAAATTGAGGAAAAAACGCTAATTCACGGCTTGAAAATGAGAAATCGCCAACTCGCCGAATCTTGGGGCAACTTCGTGGCTGACACGGAGAAAAAACGGCTAAAACTGAGAAAAACGCTAATTCACGGAAAACGCGAATTTGAGTCTAAAAATAGAGGACGACGCTAAAATTGTGATAAAGTGTTACAATTTGGCAGCTTTAAAAATTGAGAAAAAGCGCAAATTCACACCTAAAATTGAGATAGGTAACGACAACTCACGGATTCTCGGGGCTGAGACTGACATTGAGAAAAAGCGCTGATTCACGGCGTGAAACAGAGAAAGACGCGAATTCGCGTCTAAAAATGAAGGAAAACTCTAATTCCCACCTAAGGTACATATGCAAAATTGCGATTTTACGGATAAAATCGACAAAAACTGCTATAATTCGCAGCTAAAATTAAGAGATGAGCTCATTCGCTGCTGATATTGAAGGTGAAAAATACGAATTCAAAGCTGAAATTGAGAGAACACCAACTCGCGGATTCCTGAGGCAACTTTGGGAATAAAATTGAGAAAAAGCGCTAATTCAAGTGGCTAAAACTATTAAGAAAGTGCTAATTCGTGGGTAACAAAGACAAAAAATCACGAATTTGCGTTTGAAAGGGAGGATAAGCGCCAATTCACGGCTTAAATTTAGAAAACTTGCTAATTTGCGGATAAAATTGGGAAAGAGCACTCAAGCACTACCTCTCTCTCTGCGGAACTCCTTAAGATGTGGCCAGTACCTAGACCTTTTTGCAGGCCTTTACCTGGCCTGTACCTCATCTTTGGCCCGGATACCGCAACAGAGTCGGTCCCATCGCTCAGCTCAACCCGCTAGCCACGGCTGCTGGCCAGCCAGCCGCGCCCGAGAGAGACCACGCGGAGGTGGGTCTTTTGAGCTGAGGATGCTGGCTTCCGCCATGGACCGAAACCGGACAGGGAAGAGAACCCTGCCCGGGTTGCCCGAGTAGGGAACCCTACTCAAGCATGGCCGGTCCCAGCCCTCTTCGCTCCAGCCAGGAGCGGGAGAAGGCCAGGAGGCGGCCATACGCCCGCCGGTCTCGGACAAGAGCCGAGTCTTCCCGTGGGCCTCCACTCCCCCACGTCGCCCGCCGCAGCTCCCCGTGGAGGCTGCAGCGACGAAGCACATGGTCGGCGGTCTCCTCCTCGACACCACAAGGGCATGTTGGAGAGTCCCGCCACCGGAAGAACCACAACTTGGCGTTAAACGAGCCGTGACCAGTCAGGATTTGCATGGCAGCGTGCTCAAGGGTGAACCACTTGGCCGCTGCCAGTCTCGTCCGAACGTCGGGCACGAACCCGAATGTACGCCTACCCGTTGAACTGTAAGTCCAACGCGCCTGCCAAGGCTCAACGACTAGGTCGTCAAGGAGGCGGAGGCCCCATGCGGCCCCCCACTCCTCGGCCAAGAGACCGAGGCGCTCTGCCCAATCTTCATGGCACCGTACCCAGTCCAAGTTTCCCTGAACCAGGCGGCGCCCGTGAACCCATGCGTCGAGCAGGAGGTCCGCAGGAGGTATCCCCGCCAGCACCTGAAGTGCTTCGGAACTGACAGTCCGGTACGCCATGGTCACCCTTACCAAGGCCTGCCGCTGCAAGCTGAGGACCTTCGCCCTCTGAGCTTTCGTGGGCCGGTGCCACCACCACGTTGCACCGTACAGCAGGGTAGGTACGAATACCGCCCTGAAGTAACGAGCTCGGCAGTGGAAGTTCGTGCCCCATACGTTTCCCCCTACCGACCTAAAGAGGGCAAAGGTCGTCTCTAGCTTCCCCGCAACCGCCTCTAGCTGCGGGGTCGCTGTCCTCCCCGGGTTAATCTCGACCTCTAGGTAGCGGCCCTGCCGTTCCCCCACAAGGCATGATCCCCGATAGCGCACCACCAGGGGGCTACCCTGCGAGAGACGACCCCGCATTAGGACCATTTGGGTCTTCGGCACAGCGAGAGCCAGTTTGACCGCCCCGCACCATTCGTCCACGACCCGCATTAGCCGATCGATCTCCCGACCGGCCTCGTCCACGTACGCCACTCCCTCGAAACCCTCCCCCTGCAAAAGCCACAGAAGGGCGGCAAAGAGAAGGTTCCACAAAGCAGCCGAGAGGTTCCCGCACCTCCTCACTATGGTAGCGGAGCCGCACCTCCCTCGACTCGAAGTACGAGGCGATCACCCTAAAGATGTCGTTTGGGACACCAGCATCTCGCAGCGCCATCAAGACCCCCGGCCACGACACTGAGTCGAAGGCCCCCTGCACATCCAGCAGGACCGCCACCTTGTACTTCCCTTGAGGGGCATCGACGAGGGAATGCACCGCGTCCAGTGCAGCTTCCGTCGAGCCCCCTCTTACCCCCCCAAACTGGCGCGGATGGAGCGCCTCCTTGATGAAGAGCTCCAACCGGCCAAGGAGGAGCCGCTCCAGGACCTTGCTCTCGCAAGGCAAGAGGCTAATCGGCCTATAGCTACCGGGAGACGCCGGGTCACGGTCGGGCGACTTCAGAAGAAGTATCACCACAGCGACCCGCCATCTCACCGGGAAGTACTCCGCCACAAGACATCGATTGTAGAGCCCCAAAAAGGACTCCACCGCCGAGTCCGGGAGATGCTTAAGCATCTCAGGGCACACCCCGGTGAACCCCGGAGCCCTGCCCGACGCCAATCCACCAAGGGCGTCCCGAAGCTCCTCCTCCGTGAAGAGCTCACTGCCTGCCGTTTGTGGGACCACTGCCGCTTCCGCTCTGGATTCGCGGTCCGCGGCAGAGTCCTCCCCGGGTTCGTCCCGCGGGAAGATACGTCGGATGAAGTTCCTAAGCGTATCCTCCACAGTCCCTTCACCACGCGACGCTTCCAGAAACGGGAGGACGCTCGGAGACCTGATCTTCCCAACGGCGACTCTGTAGGGAATGCCCCAAGGGTTCGCCGAGAGACCATCCTCAACGAACGTCCTCCACGCGGCCCGCCTGGACCGCCGAAGAGCCTTTTTTAGTTCCCCCATCGCGAGCGTATAACGCTCGCCTACAGCCTCGCGACCCGGGCCTCGAGTCCTTTGATAGGCCCGGCGCAGCCTACGAGCCCGCGAGGAAAGACCCGCAACCTCGGCATTCAACCACGGAACTATCCCGCCACGCGATTGGGGAACACGCGGGACGGTATCGTCAGCGGAGCCCATGACGATGGCCTCCATCGCCTCCACGGCCTCGTCCACGAGCTCCAATCCCGACGCCCCCGGAGGAGGACCCGCGAGGTCGGCCTCGAAGAGGAGGCGATCCGCCTGGCACCTGTACGCGTCCCATCGGGCACGCCTGAAGTCAAACCGGCCCGATCCCGAGCCTCCCACGCCACGGCCACTGACACCTGTGACGATGTCGAATGACACGAGGCAGTGGTCGGCCGAGGTGTCCATGCCCAACCCCCACGAACACAACCGAGGGAGTGGTTGACCACCCAGAAGGGTTAAGTCAATGTACGACTCCCCCGACGGCCCGCGGAAGGTGGGTCCGCACTCGGACCGGTTCGCAAGCACAAGTCCCCACCCAGACATGAGATCGCGCACCTGCGCGCCTCTCTGGCTGCCCCTCCTCGAGCCCCACGCGAGGTCCCACGCATTAAAATCCCCCCCTATGACCACTGGGATGCCCCTCAGGCATTCCAGGGCGTTCTCCAGAGCGGCGAAAAACTCCGCCCCATCCACCAGGGAGGGGGGCCAGTAGCAGGATATTAGTCCAAGCTGCTGACCCCCCACCGTAACAATCACCGCTGCCACCCAGCGGGTCGGTCGGGAGACGACCGCGCACACGGTAAGTCGCCCATCTAGGACGACCACCGAGGCTAACGGCCCGAGCCCCTCTCGAAACCCCCCCGAGACGGTTCGGGCGCCCGCTCCGAAGGACGACAGCCGCCCCCGCGCCCAATGAGGCTCCTGAAGGAGGAGAATGGCTAGGCCCCTCTCCCCCGTCACCACCCTGAGCTCATCGTGCGCGAGGCGACTGTGCCCCACAATTTGCTGACCGACCCTAAGGGTAATCGGTCGGCAGGGGCGCCCTCTCCGTCTCCTCCATCTGTGCCAGGTCGACCACCTCCTCCGTCCCCTGCAGTGGTGACCACGGGCACAGCGCCCCTCTGGGTGGCCTCCTCGGCCCCCACCGCACCAGCGTCACCTCCCGCTCTCACCGATGGCGGCAAGGGGGGCCCCCTTAGCGGACATGAGGCACTGTAATCGGTGTGCCCCATCACCGCCTTGATGGCTGCCAGGAGTGCGGGGCACCCCGGAGAACCCGCGTCATGGGTGGCCCGGCGACCCGCTCTTTCGCAGTTTATGCATCGGGCAAAGCGCTAATTCAGGAGTGAAATAGACAAAAACGCGAATTCGCGTCTAAAAGTGGAGGAAAACGATAGTTCATGCAGCTAGGGTATGAAAACTTACGATTTTACGGATAAAATCGAAAAAAAGCGCTGAGAATCGCAGCTAAAATTGCGAAAATGTGCTAATTCACTGCTAAAATTGAGGAAAAAACGCTAATTCATAGCTTGAAAATGAGAAATCGCCAACTCGCCGATTCTTGGGGCAACTTCGTGGCTGACACGGAGAAAAAGCGGCTAAAACTGAGAAAAACGCTAATTCACGGATAAAAAAAATGAACAACGCGAATTTGAGTCTAAAAATAGAGGAAGACGCTAAAATTGTGATAAAGTGTTACAATTTGGCAGCTTTAAAAATTGAGAAAAAGCGCAAATTCACACCTAAAATTGAAATAACGCCAACTCACGGATTCTCGGGGCTGAGACTGACAATTAAGAAAAAGCGCAGATTCACGGCGTGAAACAGAGAAAGACGCGAATTCGCGTCTAAAACTGGAGGAAAACTCTAATTCCCAGCTAAGATACCTATGACAATTGCGATTTTACGGATAAAATCGACAAAAAGTGCTATAATTCGCAGCTAAAATTAAGAAATGAGCTCATTCGCTGCTAATATTGAAGGTGAAAAAGGCGAATTCACAGCTGAAATTGAGAGAACACCAACTCGCGGATTCCTGAGGCAACTTGGGGAATAAAATTGAGAAAAAGCGCTAATTCAAGCGGCTAAAACTATGGAAAAGTGCTAATTCGCGGGTAACAAAGGCAAAGAATCACGAATTGGCGTTTAAAATGGAAGATAAGCGCCAATTCACGGCTTAAATTTAGAAAACTTGCTAATTTGCGGATAAAATTGGTAAAGAGCACTCAAACGCTACCCAATTTGCAGATTCTTGAGGCAACTTCACGGCTAAGAGCTTATAAAAAGCGCCGATTCGCGTCTAAAAATGAGAAAATGAGCTAATTCGCGGATAAAATTGAGGAAAAAGCTATAATGCGCAGTATTATAGCTATTAAAATATGCTAGTAGAATTGAGAAAAAACGCTCATTCGCAGTTTAAATTGAGAAAACGCACGTATAGGGTTTTCGGAGGCAATTTCGTAGCTAAAATTGAGAAAAATATGTACTTCAACGCTACTAAAAAGTATTTCTAGTTTAATTTGAGATTGAAGGGCCTCCTAAACATTTCCGCGGCCTTGGCCAAACGGCACGTATTAATCGTTTTTTCTGTATTTCAGCAATAATGTGACCTGTATACCTATACAATGCGAATCGGCGATTGCCCCTCACCACTATCACGATACGCTATATACTATTATTCCCCTCAATTTTGACATTTTCAAATTCTCTGTGGTCGAATTAAGAAAAAATCGACTACTTCAACGCAAAAAGTTATAATATCTTCAACAATCCCATTCAATTATTCATCTCTATTATGACTAAAGTGGTCCATTATGTGTAACGAAATCAATAATTTCTCGAGTTCACTACCCTGGAAGCGGTTATTGCTTTTCCCTGCGATGCGCACTGGAAGTGTAATGAAATGCCAACAAACCCGTTGTGTATAGTTATAGGAACAAAGATCTCGAAAACGCGTGTTTATTCGCCAGAGTAACTGGGGGAAAAGTTTGAATCTTTCAACCCTCACCCTCTCGACCGTTTATTTGCATTTTGAAGCAACGACAAAAAGAGGGAGACATTTATGTCGAGAGGGGGAGAGAAAGAGAAGTGAAGAGCTCCGTAGAGCAATATAAACTGTTGAGCGAGGAAAAGTGAAAGATTGAAGCGAGGGGCAAATATTAGTTCGTGACTTGTTCTCAGTTAGAAAGGTTTTCCCTGGAAATTTAGGTCATTTATACAAGAAAAAAGGGTGATATTAAGAACTATGACAGGGAGGATGGGTGGGAAAAGAGACAATGTAACCTCCTTGTTGAGAAACTTCTCGTTCGTTACCAAGCGTCCTTGTTTTTGTAACATTGTAACAAAAGAGAATTAAGGAGAACTTCATCCATCCTTCAGCCAGCGTAGGATCATTCCTCTTTAAAGTAGCTATATAGTAGAAGAAGCCCTCCTTTTTCTCGAAGTAACGCGATATTTCAGAACTTCTGAAACATTAGGAAGTCATGGAAGTAGTGATGTGAAAAGCAAGAACAAGACCAAGACGAACAGACGGAAGAACAAGTCTTGGTCTTGCATAGCGAGTCTTGCGTCTTGGTCTCGCAGGCTCAGTCACTGTGATCTGTAGGACATATCGACCGCGGGGGAACAAAACAATCGAATAGGATCGATCGTGTTGAGAATTTCACGGAAGGGACAAGGTAATTCATCTTTCTCTTCTCTCATACTTGGCTCTTGGGCTCTCAGATTCTTGGTAACCAGTTGGACGAGTTCGCGCATAAACGTTCAGACAAAGCGCTAAATATGTGTGTCTGAAATTGCGAAAAAGGGCTCGTTTGTGGCTAAAATGGATAAATAGCGCAAATTCACAGCTTAAATGGAGAAAAAGTGCTAATTTGCGGCAAAATGCGCGGTTTCTGAAGACAAATTGGTGTCCACAATTGATAAAATGCCATGATTGAACGTTATAGTGCGTTAGAATTATTTGATTTTAGGGGTTTTCTTAATTTGTATTCGTTCCTAAGAAAACGAGGAGGGGGGAGATGAGGTTGAGGACACCTCGATATGGTATGGGAAGGGGGGCAAGGGCTTATCTGGTACCCCTATTGGGTGGTGGGGGGGGGGGTACACCCTCTCTACCAGCCATACGTTTAGAGCGATTTGACAAGCTCGGGTAATTCTGCTATTACCCTCCCCCCCCCTTAGATTCACCTATAGGGCGAATATTTGCGATTTTAGACTTAAAAAAAGGCAAAAATGACGATTCGCGCATTGAAAATGTCCAAGACCGACATTTCCACCCGAATGTTCTGGCCTGATAATAGTAGGTAAAAATCGACCACTCTCGCGCCGAAAATGGCCAACCTGAACATTCGCTCAACATGGTTCAATACTGACTATTTGCGCTTCACCTCAACGGTCTATTCATGCCCGAAAACCGGTTAAAATGACCATTTGCTCCCCAAAATGGCAAAATTGAAGATTTGCGGCTTTGAAACGCGGCCTTCAAAATGGCTAAACTGACAATTTGCGCGCTAAATATTGCGAAATAGTTCCGGCTCCGAATAATTTGCATTTATGCGCACTAAAAATGGCTAAACTAACGATTGGCGCCCCGACTCAGTCTCGGTATCGGAAAAACGGTGTACAATATCAAAAAATGATGATTCTTGACATAAAAATGGCCAACCACCATCGGACTCTATACATGTAGAATGTAACTATGAAGATTCATGCCGTAAAAAAATCGCATCGACTATTCCACGTCATAAAAAGGGCCATGGCAACTGACCGTTCGCGCCGAAAAAGTGGTTTATTGGTTTGACGGACTTTTCGCTCCAAAAAAAAAAAAAAAAATGCCTTGTTGGACTATCGTCGTTTTAAATTCGTACTCCAAAAGTGACCAAACTGGGTTAGATGCACCCCAAAAGGAGATTGAAACGAGTCCTTAAAAACCCAGGATTGGTGCATAAATAACCCATTCACGGCTAAAATTGAGAAATAGCGCTGGTTCACGTTAAAATTGAGAAATAAATCTTGTTATTCGCGGTTGAAATTGAGAAAACACGCCCATTTGCGGTTTCACGGTGCAAAGTCCGGGGCGGAATTAAGAAAATGCGCTAATTCACGGTTCATAGAACTCTTTTCACAGCTAAAACTGACAAAATAAATTGCTCGTTCAATGTAGAATTGAGAAAAAACACTCATTTGCGGCTGAAATTGAGGAAAAACGCTAATTCACGGCTAAAATTGTGAAATGGAGCTCGTTCACGCAGGTAAAATTGAGAGACGGTGCCAGTTAGTGGTTTCTCAAACATCGGTAAACATTGCGAGAAAGCGCTAATTGACCGTTTTTATACATATATATGGTAAGTTTGCTGGTGAAATTGAGAAAGAGCGTTCATCCACATGTTAAATTGACGAAAAACTGTTTTTTTTTTGTTTTTTTTGCGGCTAAAATTGACAGAACGCATCGATTTGCAGTGAGGCGATGCCCAGTGCTGGCCGTAATTGAAATAGTAAATCAAAAATGTGTTATTTCACGGTTTTTTGGAGACCTTTTCACGGCTAAAATGAAGAAAATGGGCTAGTTCGAGTTAGAATTAAGAAAAATCACTCAGTTTCAGCTAAAATTAAGGAAAACGTCAATTCGAGGCTAAAAACAGTACTCATTCACGAGTGAAATCGGGGGAAAAAAACTTTGTGCAACTACTCTTGAGAAAAACTGGATCCACGCCTGTGGGCCAGCTTCACTGGCGAAAATATCAGATGCACCATAGTCCTTTTTGTTGGCTTATAACAGGATCTGGAGGTTAGAATCGCGTCAATTCACGGTCATCGGAGGCTAAATTTGCGCAGAAAAGGCCACTATCCGTCAAAAAATGAATATCTGCTGGAAAACTGTCGTTTGTAGCCTTTTGTTTCGGATTTTACGTCGAAAACCTGAAACTCTCCCCCCCCCCATTCCGTAAACTGATACTTTTGGAGCTAAATTTTAAATTTTTAGACCTGAGACGGTAAACAGAGCTGGCATTTCCTCTCCCACCATAAGTCTGGATGGCACAGCGGGGTAAACACGATTTGAGCTAGCCAAAACACACGAAATTCGCGCGTCGAACCTGCGAAAATGGGATTTTAGTGTGAAAAATCGGTTTCCAAGTTAAGCCGACCCTCGAAATCGGTTTGTCAGCAATAAACAGCCGCTTCACCCCAAAGCTTGAATGCAACGCGGAGAGAACGACTTAGCTAAGAACTCAGTAGATACGGTAAGAGAGGAAACGAGAAAAAATAAGAAATGAGATGATGATGAAGAGTGGCAGAGAAGGATACAAGTTTTATTTGTCTGTGAGTGCGCTTTTTGCCGAATAAGCGTCTTCAGAGCCCTCTCCCTTTTTCCGTCAAACAGGCTAGCTTTTCGTAAAAATCGTTCTGATCTTTTTTTTTTTTTGCAAGAATTGCAAGAGTCTTGTTCTTGCAGGGTAAGTCTTGGTCTTGCATCCCAAAATCAAATCTTGGTCTTGGTCTTGTTCTTATTCTTGCTGCAAGAGACTTGCGAGACTGCAAGAACCAAGACCATTCTTGCCTCATCACTACATGGAAGTACAAGCTGTCGCTTCCGTTCTAACTCGGTTATTCACGAAGGAGCATGAATAATCTATACCCAATTATATCACTCTCTTGCACAAATATTAGCACAACAAACTAAACGCAACGTCATGCACAACTGCAGTAGGACCGTCTAGTTCCTCAGAAAACCTACAAGCATGCGCAAGCGTGCGCAACGATTCAGTTTACTCATGAGATTATACATATTGAATACTATCAATGTGAAATGGGACTGATTTGGTTGGTTGCTCAAACGGATTTCTTTTCTATATACATATTCTATATACATATATTTTTCATTTTAACTCAATCCTCCAACATTAAAAGTTACTGTTGCTCCGACCAGCAATCCATATAAACCTCCATTATAAACCTCCACTGAAGTGAACCGACTTTTTAATGGAGTTTTTTTTTCTTCTTCCCCGCACCCGCTCTTCATCACAAACGTAAGGCCACCCCTAGGGTCTATAACAATGGTCTTTTCCCCACTTATCATGAAAATTCACTGGAACGTGAATGACATCATTTATTTTATAAGAGACCAAAATTATAGAGTGGAGGGGCAGGAAGAAAAGTGTTCGAGGAGAGCCCGATTTCAGTTTTCCTTGGTGGTCCTTGAACGAAAGAAGGGGTTGGGAGGTCTTCATGTTTTAGGGACTAATGGTCGATAACTTTATTTTGCTGGCGGTATAATTATTATCCTCTTAATAATAGTGAAGCCACTCGTAAAACCTGGAGTTTTCGCGGGAGATTCAAGAGGATTTCACCAACTCTACCCCCCCGGGAGTGCTTGAGTGATTGTTGATTGGCATCACGTTTCCCTCCTGCGTTTAGGTCCTGAAACAGTCTCAACTTTGTTGGGTTTAACAAAGCCAAAATTACGAACGAGAGCATTAAGGAAATTGCATAATTAAGTACAAAGCGACACCGTCAATTGTTGCAGATTGTAGTCCTTTCAATGTCAGTGCGAAATACATTTTTTCGATGATAACGGTCCACCGCTCCGTCAAGGTTTTGCAACGAACGTACGTTTCTCCATTGTTGTCTATAATTCACTAAAGCGGGGAATATTCCTATGTCTGCACGAAGGGGAAGCGGAAATAATGAGCTTTAATCGTAAACGCAGTTGATGAGCGCGTACAATAACTAACCCGTAATAGCCTTCGGGATTCTCCCTATACACAGATCATCATCTAGGTCATTTCTCTCTCTTCTATTCCAAACCCTCTCACACAGTTAGGAATAGATAATTTATAAATCTTTCCTTTTAACGACCAATAAATGGTTCCAGAGTCTTCTCACTCTCTGATTTCACTCGCTTTATAATACAGTAGGCATTGTGATCTATTAAATCCCAGGGAAAAGTGAGGGGATATGAAAGTGATGTTCAAGGGTGTGAGGTTCTCGTTCGAGACCGGCCAATCTCCTGTGGCGCTCGCACTGTGGGCGGGGAAATCCGAGCGACAAAATTGAATGAAATCAAGTACTTGACTGTTGGTATCAACTGTTGCTAATTTGATAAAATAGGCCCCCAGGACTGAGTAGCTCAGGTAGCTGAAGGTTTGAGCAGTGGCGGAACAACACCTGTCGGGGCCCGGGGCGGAAATCTTTAGGAGCCCCCTCAGTCTCTAATTAAACTAGAAATACTTTTTAGCAGCGTTGAAGTATGTATTTTTCTCAATTTTAGCTACGAAATTGCCTCCGAAAACCGTATACGTGCGTTTTCTCAATTTAAACTGCGAATGAGCGTTTTTTCTCAATTCTACTAGCGTATTTTAATAGCTATAATACTGCGAATCATACCTTTTTCCTCAATTTTATCCGCGAATTTGCTCATTTTCTCATTTTTAGACGTGAATCAGCGCTTTTTATAAGCTCTTAGCAGTGAAGTTGCCTCAATAGCAAATTGGGTAGTGCTTGAGTGCTCTTTCCAAATTTTATCCGAAAATTAGCAAGTTTTCTAAATTTAAGCCGCGAATTGGCGCTTTTTTTCCATTTTAAACGCCAATTCGTGTTTTTCTGTCTTTGTTACCCGCGAATTAGAACTTTTTCATGGATTTAGCAGCTTGAATTAGCGCTTTTTTCAATTTAATTTCCCATCAGTTCCGCGAGTTGGTTCTCTCAATTTCAGCTGTGAATTCGCCTTTTTCACCTTCAATATTAGCAGCGAATGAGCTCATTTCTTAATTTTAGCTGCGAATTATAGCACTTTTTGTCGATTTTATCTGTAAAATCGCAATTTGTCATGAGTACCTTAGCTGGGAATTAGAGTTTTCCTCCATTTTTAGACGCGAATTCGCGTCTTTCTCTGTTTCACGCCGTGAATCAGCGCTTTTTCTCAATGTCAGTCTCAGCCCCGAGAATCCGTGAGTTGGCGCTATCTCAATTTTAGGTGTGAATTTTCGCTTTTTCTCAATTTTTAAAGCTGCCAAATTGTAACACTTTATCACAATTTTAGCGTCTTCCTCTATTTTTAGACTCAAATTCGTGTTGTTCATTTTTTTTTATCCGTGAATTAGCGTTTTTCTCAGTTTTAGCCGCTTTTTCTCCGTGTCAGCCCCGAAGTTGCCCCAAGAATCGGCGAGTTGGCGATTTCTCATTTTCAAGCTGTGAATTAGCGTTTTTTCCTCAATTTTAACAGTGAATTAGCACATTTTCGCAATTTTAGCTGCGATTTTCAGCGCTTTTTCTCGATTTTATCCGTAAAATCGTAAGTTTTCATACCTTAGCTACATGAACTATCGTTTTCTCCACTTTTAGACGCGAATTCGCGTTTTTGTCTATTTCACTCCTGAATTAGCGCTTTTTCTCAATTTCAGTCCCAATGTTGTCCCGAGAATACATGAGTTGGCGTTTCTCCCCAGAGCTGTGAATTCCCCTTTTTTCTCAATTTTTATAGCTGCTAAATTGTAGCACTTTATCATAATTTTAGCTGTGAATTATAGCGTGTTTCTTCATTTTTAAGACGCGAATTCGCTTTTTTCTCTTTTTTGTCCTTGAATTAGCGCTTTTCTCAGTTTTAGCCGCGTGAATAAGGGCTTTTTCCCAAGTTCAGTCCCGAGTTTGCCTCAAGAATTCGTGATTTGGCGTTGTCTCATTGTCAGCTGTGAACTAGGGATATATCTTAAGTTTTAAAGCCGCATGTTGTTTCGCTTAATCACAATTCTAGCCGAGAATTAGCGTTTTTCTCCAGTTTTGGCCGAAAGAACTAGTTCAATTTGTAAGTGACTGGAATCACTGCTAAAACTTGGGGGAAAAGGCCTCGACATTTGAGCGGTACGACTTTACACGGAATGACTTTACGTCAAAAATTGTTGGGAACAAGTTTGCAAAAAAAAAAGTAGTGGCTGGAACGATGCGCCCGATCAATTAAATATGAATATGACTTTCGGTCATAAAATAGATGTGGGAGTATTATAATTGCAAGGTATGCTTCCTTACAATTAAACAATGAAATATTAATTAATAAATTAATTAGACTGATGTTATCCGGACGACGATGGAAGGGCATAGCCCAACAGGAGGAGCGCCTAGAGTTTCGAGAAACAATGGACCTGGGTGGGGTTCGGCTTAGCTTATCCCTCGGAGTACGACTCCCAAAGGTGTCTCCGTGGCGCAATTGGCAGCGTGCTGGACTGGTAATCCAGAGGTTGCGGGTTCAAATCCCGCCGGGGAGCCCGTCGGCGTGGCACGTTATTGCTGTCTTGAGTTGACGGTGCAGCCTTTCTACTAGGCCGTTAGCTGCCGGATGGTAGCTGGTGGTATGACAGATGTCAATGCCGAAACTTTTCGTTAGAGTGTGGAACAGTGACGAAGTGAACTGGAGGCCGACTTCGTACGCCGAATCGACTTATCCATGTGGACACGAAGGCATTTGAAACAGTTAAAGCCGATGTGTCCGGTAGAGGTGTGACTTCCGGCCAGCGTGTCACTCGGTCGACGCATGTTAGGCAGTATTTCATGCCGCTAGAAGTGGGGAGAGGGCCGATGAGATCCAGGTGGATGTGCGAGAAACGAGACGTTGGAGTGTCGAAGTGACCGAGTGGCGAGTGGACATGACGCGAGACTTTTGAGCGCTGGCAGGCGAGACAGGAACGTGTCCAAGCCGTAACATCTTTTCTTATCGACGGCCAAACGAATCGATCGACGATGAGTTTTGTGGTCGCGCGAACACCAGGATGACTGAGGTTGTGAAGTTGGAGGAAAATAGGTCGACTTAAAGGTGTAGGAACGAAGGGGCGAGGACGACCAGTTGAAGTGTCGCAAACGATTTCGATGTTTGTTCCGGGGACCGTGAGTTTCTCAAGATTGAGCGAGGATTCCATCGATTTCGAAGTTCTACGTCCACTTTTTGTGACTGCGAGAGGGATTCGTAGTCGAAATGGGTGGAGGATATGGAATCGACGCGAGAGAGAGCGTCTGCTACGGTGTTGTCAGATCCGGAAACGTGTTGAATTTCGGTCGTAAACTGCGATATTTAAGTAAGTTGGTTGCGCTGAACAGGAGGCAATTTGTCGAGTTTTTGAGTGAAAACAAATGTGAGGGGTTTGTGGTCGGTGAAAACAGTGAAAACTTGACCTTCGAGAAAATGGCGAAAATGATGGATCGCTTCGTACATCGCTAGCAGTTCGCGATAGTAAACGGGCCAATCTGCTTGACGAGTGGAAACTTTTTTCGAAAAGAAGCCGAGGAGTTGCCAGGCGTTGTCGACTTTTTGCTGAATGACGGCTCCGACAGCGCGGTTGGAGACGTCCGTAAATAACCCCAGTTCTGCTCCTGTGACGGAGTAAGCGAGTGAGACAGCAGACGTCAACTTGTCTTTGCAGGCTTGAAAAGCTTGCTCGAGAGACGGCGTCCAATTGACAGGAGTTGAACCTTTGACGTCCGGACCGAGAATGTCATGAAGAGGGGCTTGTATTTCAGCTGCCATCGGTACGTGCCTTCTGTAAAAGTTTAGCATGCCAAGAAAACGTCGGAGACCTTGGACATCGGACGGTTGGGTGAACGATTGAATTGCTGAGATGCGATCTGGAGGGGGAGAAATACCGTCGGAAGAAATACGACAGCCGAGAAACGTGACTTCATTAACGGCAAAGATGCTTTTTGAAGTGTTGATGACAACGCCGTAGTGGGACAGGCGTTTGAAAAGTGCCTCGAGGTGAGCTGCGTGTTCTTCCGGGGGTCGCGAAAAAATAAGAATATCGTCCAAGTAGACGTAGCAGAAATCGAGCCCTCGGGTTACTTCGTCTATAAAACGCTGAAACGTCTGAGCGGCGTTTCGCAAGCCGAAGCACATAAATGGAAACTCGAATAAACCGAATGGGGTTGCAATTGCTGTTTTACAGATGTCGGACGAGTGAACAGGGATTTGTTGGTAGGCTTTAACCAAATCTACAAGCAAAAATATTGAGCTTCCGCTGATGGAATGCGCAAAATCGTGTATGTGTCGAACTGGATAGCGATCGGGTACAGTACGAGCGTTGAGAGCGTGGTAGTCACCGCAAGGTCGCCAGCCACTACCAGTTTTTTTCGGCACGACGTGGAGAGGAGATGCCCAGGGACTGTCCGACGGGCGTGCCGTTCCTTCTTCTAGCATGTCTTCGAATTTTTTTTTGGCAACATTCAAGCGTTCTCCGGTTAAGTGACAAACAATGAACGCGAGGACCGGGGGTTGTATTTATAAAATGTTTCGTCGAATGTTTTACTTCACGTGGGAGTCCAGGGGGTCGCGTGATGTCGGGAAAACGGGCTAGAAAATCGGCGAATGGATGTGAGCGGTCAACCGCTTTGACGCTGGTGAATGAGTAAATAGGTTTCGAACAGGTGACGGAAAGACCAGTCGTTCCGTCGACGAGGCAATGCTTGTTGCAGTCTGGAAGAAGGTGAAAATGAGCGAGAAAATCGGAGCCAATAATCGGGACAGATACGTCGGCAACAATGAAATTCCACGGGAAGTTACGTCGAAGCCCAAGGTCGAGTACGAGAGAAACGTTCCTACGTGTTGATAGGGGACGTATTCGCAGCGTAGAGGTCGAGAGAGGATTTAGGACGACGGATTTTGAGTAGACGTGCTGGAAAACAACACAAGTCCGATCCCGTATCGAGCAGGAACTGTCGTTTTGAGCGCCGATCAGTGGTGAAAAGGCGGTGCTTTCCAACGCTGCAGTCAGTTGCCGCCGTTACTGGCTGCTGTGGTAGTTTTTTGGACGATACGAGCAGGGGGGAACGCATTTCGAAGCGCGTTTGCCGAACTTGGTGTGGTACCAGCAATATCGTGACGAGGGGGGTGCTGTTGACCTGCTCGAAGACTGTCGGTGTGTCGAAGACTCGCGGGACCGGGATTTACGACTAGTGATTTCACTGAGTTGCGTATCGAGTTTTTGAATTTGACGACGGAGGTTGTCGATTTGGTCGACGAGAGAAGACGTTGTTTCGGCTGGAGGTGTTGATTGCACCACGTTAGCGATGGGGTTGGTAAAAGGCTGTACCTCCAAGATTTTGTCGGCGATGGTGGCTAGATTGCCCATTGGTAGTTCTTGTTGAACTTGCAGAATGGCTTGAACGTGCGGTGGCAAGCGTTGCAACCACAAAGTGCGAATGAGGTTGTCCTGGACAACCGTTTGACCACCCAGGGACCGAAGGCGGCGAAGAAATTGTGAGGGGCTCTTCCTCCATGAGTAATTGCCGAACCCTTTTCTCTGCCGACATCGAGAGTCGCGCAATGAGCTGCTCTTTGAGCGTCGTGTAAGGAGCCGCGGCCGGTGGGGAAGTCAGAATGTCTTCTACCTCAACTGCGATTTGTTCGTCCAGGTTTGCAACGACATGAAAAAATTTCGTAGTTTCGCGAGTAATGCCAGCTATTGCGAATTGCGCTTCGACTTGGGACGAACCAAAGCGATGGACGGTCCCGCCAAAACGGTGTAAGTTTGACACCTATGCTACCGACGAGAGCTTTTTCGTTTGGAGCTTGAGCCATCATTTTTTATTTTATCCGTTTGAGTACGGAGCGCGAGGAGGCTTTCAGAGTCGGGGTCACCAATTGAAGTGGTTTTGGTTCCACTTCGGAAATAAAATAAAAAGGAAAGATTTTGGTGTTTTTATATTTTTCTCAACACGAAACGCGACTGACTAAAAAGTAGTAAAAAAAATCATATGGCGGGGAATGCCGCCACAACTTCCTTTTGTTATTGTTTTTCTTATTAGTACGTTTCTTGACGACGAGGTGTAACGACCTTGTGAATGTGTTTTATAGCGTTCCCCATTTGCACAAAATTCTGCAACGGGGCTATTCATTTCCACCCGTCTTCTCCACTAACATATGATTTAATTTAGTGAAGACGGGTGGAAATGAACTGCCCAAATGCAGAATTTTGTGCAAATGGGGAACGCTATTAGTTTTTTGAAGGTACGTCACTGTAATAACCGAAAATATGTTTTTTTATTGTAAAATACTGTTGATTGTTTGTTGTACTTAGGCTTACTGATGATGATGCGGTGAGACATTGAACCCGGTATAAGCTACGAGTCAAATAAAAAGCGGAGAGACACCTCTTTTCTTGATTTATTGATCTGAAACTCCACAATATCACCCAAATTACAAACATAAAGAACTAGTTCTGCAAAATTTCAGGCATTTTTCTCAATTTTAGCGTTTTTCCCCTTCAATTTCATCTGCGAACTATAGCACTTTTTGTGTATTCTTTCCACAAATTCGCGTTTCTTAACTAATTTTTCTCTGTAACGGGTGCAAACGAGGGTGGCTCGTGGGGTGCTCGGGACCTCTTTCCTGCTCGTGGTGGTCGGTTCGTTGGGGGTGGTGGGGCGCTGATGGTGCTTCCGTCTCGTCCAAGTCGAAAAATTGTGCGTGGCGGCGGGCGCGATCGGGGGCTGCAGCTGGTGCGTGTATTGTCATCACTGGTCCCGTAATGGCTGCTGTGACGACTGGTGCGAAGGGGGAAGGTAGTCGGCTCACGGAGAAGTTTGGGAGGGCGTACGTCGTCGGCACGTTGGTCGCAGTCGTTCGAGGGTAGGAGGGGTGAGGGTTCGTTCCATTGCTGTATTCGTCTGTTGAAGGGGGGTGAAGGAGATCAATAGTCCTGTAGATATTGGCTATGTCCACCGCTTCGTTGGTCAGTTTTTCTGTCAGTTCCTCGATTAGTAACTTTTGGGCGTCGCTTTGTCGTCGTAGGGTTTCGATAAGTGTCGCTTTGGCTGTCTGGTTGTCGGCTAGGCCTTGGATTCTCTCTGTCAGGGTCGGGAGTTCGAGTGGTGTCTCTGGCGTCATAACATAATTAAGCATTGTCTCTAGGGCCTGTATTCGGCTGGAGAGTCGTGGCACCGCCTCCCTATTTGCTTGCACGGCTTCCCCCAGCAACACCTGTTCGTTATTTGTGACGTTTGGGGGTGGCGTTCTGTGGAGGGACATATTTCTTGCTGGGAGTATTCGGTGGTCGTCGAGGGGTGGTAGGTGGTATTTATCAACTCGGTTGTTAAACGCTACTAGTGGGCTCTAGTTCGGATTCATTTTATGTTATTTTTATTTTATTTTATTTTATTTTTATTTCCTATTGGTGCTTTAATTTTAATTTGTTTCTTTTTTTTTTTTTCTTTGTTCTCTCTGAATCAGCTGACTGCTCCTCAAAGTGGGTCAGCTGGGTTAACGGCCTGTGAGCGGCCCGTAAGGCGAAACTGGTGGGGGTAAGGTTAGCGCTTGCGCCAGCGATGGCGGGTTGTGAGAAAGGGGATGATGGGAAGGCTGGCGGGGTGGTAGGTGATTCACCTAGGAAGGTCCTTGCTCAGGGACACGTAGTGTTAGAATAGGTGGGGGAAGGGGGGTTCCGGAGTGGTGTCGAATGACTGAGGGTTTTGAACTTTCTTTCACAGGACTTTTAAATTTTCTTTTTAAAGGGGGCTGTTTAAATGGGTATTTACTTTTATTTAAATACTTGATTTAACGTTTGAATAAAACTATGCTAATTATTTCTATAATGGATATAAATTTCACTCACCTCGTTTTTGCGTGCGTTGGTTGTTTGATGGGTAATAAGCTTTTGGGACCGCGTCGGGGCTGGGTTTTGGGAGCGCGTGGGGGTTGGGTTTAGGATGTGGGAGCTAAAAAGTCCCACGTAAGTCACCTGGCACCAATGTAACGGGTGCAAACGAGGGTGGCTCGTTTGGCCCGCACAGGAAAGGAAATCGGGAAAAGGGGTGACTGGGAAGGGGCACGAATGAATGACGGACGCGAGACTTAACTAGGTTTATTTTACGCACTACGACTATACTTAATATTTGTACATTTATTCACAATTCCTGGACCGCGGGAGACTAGGCACGGGATGGGGTAACTTGGAGGATGACCGGGGGGGGGGGCAGCAGCGTGGGTGACTTGGACCGAGCGACGAGCGTGTGGTGACGAGTTGACGAGCGAGCGAGCGACAGAGAGAGAGAGTCCAGAGCTGCACCCGCTTATATATTTTTGGGTCTGCTGACCGCTGCAGGTTCTCACGCCGCCGAATTTCCTTTGCCCTCAATTCGCACAGCTGTGGATGGCGGGGAATTGGGGGGTTTCTTTGTATTGGGAATTTAGGATGGGACGAAGGGGAGGGTTATTAATTTATTAATTTTGGTATTTTGGGCGAATTGAGGACTTAGGATACGCTGGACCGTTACATCTCTATCATTCTACAGATCGAATTACCGTTTGTCTTATTGCATTGCGAAGTTACTATAGTCGAAGAGACTAGTCGGGAAATGGAATAAAATTTTTAATAAAATACGCGTTTTCTCAATTCTAGCTGTGAATTATCACTTCTTCTCAATATCAACAACCGCTTTTATAGATATTTTTCTCAATTTCAGCAGCGAATCAGCGTTTTTCTCAATTGTACAAGTGATTTTAGCCATTGTTTCTACTTAAAAAGGCAAATTTTTTCATGTTTAAGCTTTTCAGGGGCCCCATCCGAACGGGGGCCCGGGGCGGTCCGCCCCCCTCGCCCCTGCCACGGTTCGCTAGAGGGTCTGAGATCGAAACATCGGCTAGGCCGCACCCTCGGTGCAATTTTTGACCTCATATGTTATCACGATGGATTAGAAAGAACAGGACGATGTTGCCGTTCTCGGTTTACTTTTTGTAGTTCTTAAAAAAAAACAACAAAAAACCAATCGTGTGTTATTAGATGAGGACATCGAGAATCGTTAGTAATCAACAAAGTCATATGGAAAACCAAGTTATTCGACTCGAAAAAAAAAAGTGAATTTTTTTGTGGGTTGGGAAATTTGCTCCCGTTGATATAATAAAAAGGCTAAAACCCGCCAAATTCAAAAAAATATATTTTCGAAGAGGAGGCGAATGTTCAAGCAATAATGTTGATAAAAATAATCAGTAAAGGAGAGAAAATAAACTATAATTTCGCTGGGCTCTAATAATTATTTATTCAGTTTCAAGAGGTCCGGTTTTTGTAGAGATGCTGATAAAGAATGTCCCGCCTCCTTATTGCTGCTGACCCGTCTCTACCCAGAAAAAATTTTGTGGCTCGGTGTAATGTCGGTGCAAACTAATGTACTATTCAACATTTACATACACCCAATAGGGAAAAATCAGTTGCGTCCTTCGCTTCCCATGTAGTCCTTTCATTCGAAATTGATTACGGCTCCTCATAATATGCAAGTGCAAACTTGCATATGGCCACTGTAAAACAAACAAAACTTGTGAATAAGGGGCCAATACGTTCAGGAATGATGAGGTTGGGCATGAAAGAGATGGACAGAAGTTGTTAAAACCGTAAGTTTTCAGATTTTGCCACATTGAGTTTCATTACTATTATATGACGACCGTAATTTCCACATATGCGGGGAGAACAAACTCCTTGGGAGGCCAATCAGCCAAGCTCCTCATGGTGTCTCCTGTGTAACGCGGGTAGGCTTCCTTTCACTTATTGTAGTAAGCTATGGGATGGAGGGAATACGTATAGGAACATTTGCTCCCGTTGGGATAAAAGAAGGGCTAAAACTCGCCAAATACAAAAAAAAAATATTTTCAGATAAGAGGCGAATAATAATAAATATTTTATTTCATTATAGAAAAACGTTGATTTTCTGAACTATAATAATTAGTTATTTAATTTAAAAAAGGCCCGGTTTTTGCCGGGATGCAGAAAAAGGATGCCGGACGTCGAAAACGATAACGAGAGAGTTCAACAGTTGATACAGTTGAACATTTTCATTTGCACTGCTCTCGATGTGCGGTAGGTGTACTATTTTTCAACAGACTTGAAGAGGTTCTTGAACCATCTAATGTAGGCGCTATCATGAAATTTATACGCAATCATAGATCCCAAAAGCCCTGAAAAACAAGCACAAAGAATCATGCCATAGATATTCTGAATGAAAGCAGAACTTATCTGATGTTAAGAGAAGAACGCCTTCGAAGAACTAGGTATCTACTGCGTGGGAATCAGGCAGAAGAAAACTTTAAAACAGGATACATGTGCTAGATGGAACTCAAGGAAACAATACAACACGAGACCTATACGTCACTCAAGCTACTATACATACATGAATATGTACGGCTAATTAACAGCCTCGTTAGACCCAAAAATAATAATTAATAATAATAATAATTATAATGATATTAACAACCAAAACATTTAAATCTATTGATATGATGGAATAGTTCAAAAGATCGGGTGGAATTCAGTCAAGCGTCCGATAGCCGAGACTTCAGGCTCAGAGCATATGGCAGATCTTCGAATAGGTTCGCAACGATATCACATTGACTGAACAATCATTATTAAGCCAAGCGATTTTGTCTCATGAAACAAAACTGTCAGCTCGCATCGTGGTTCTTGATTTTTGCAGCCTTGAATGCACGTCTGTGGTCGCGCCTCGCTACTCTGAAAGTGACTCTTCCTACGCAATGGCCTAGCAGCATTTATCAATAGAGAGACAAGCATTTATAAGAAGATCGCGTCTCACAATTGCTAGCTATTGAAGAATAAAAAAAAGAAGAGAGAAAAAAATAATAAAAATTAAAAGTTATGAAATATGCTATTTTGGTACCTGAATATTATATACAGGGTGTTAACGTTAAGGTCGCACCACCGGCCAGGGTTCGATTCTGCAACTCATTTGCGGCAAAAGTTGTCCTCTGCAAAAAAAAATTTCACCCCACACGAAGTCCGACTTTTTTCACTTTTAAGATTTTTTTCGTGTTATAGACATTGCGTTACTAAAACGACTGTAACTCGCTTATTCTGGCCGAAAATAAAATCTGAATACATCGTTGGAAAGAGCGTTAAATTTACCATCTTCCCAGTGCAAAATATTATTTTAAATATTGGATTCAGGGGACGAAAAATGAGCCCGAGTATATAGTAAAATGTGAGAAATTACGAAAATTTGCAGAATTTTCAAACGTTTTCAACTCCGACTTTAATAAAAATAATAAAAAAATAATAGAAAATAATAGAAATAAAAAAAAAATCATACTTGCTAATAATAGGGAGATTTTGAAAGAGATAAAAAAGAAAAACGTTCAAGTCTTTATGAAGTTTCACCAATCATCTCGCACCCTGAGTCAAAAATATCGGATTTCGAGTTATACCTTTAAAGTACGCGACACGAAATAAGGCGGGTGTGACTCATCGACTAAAAATTCAACGTTGCGCATTATAGTCCCAAAGATGCGATGAAAAGCTCAAGACTACACCCATAGCTGGCAACGTTGCGCTCCCATCGTTGTCACTTTGGAGAGCTGTGAGCCGGTGAGCGTTTGTAAAACCCCACCCCACATCACCATCCACAACGCACGGATGGCAACAGGGCATGGGAGGGCCGAAGAGTCACACCCGCCTTATTTCGTGTAGCGTACTTTAGCTACTTTTCCTTACTCCCTTTACGGAACTTCGGTTTGATAGTAAAACCTATCTTTGGTAAACAATGGAACAACCAATTCAGGAGCGAAAGTAGAGGGAAGAGAAGTTGCAACTAATCGAATGAGAGAGCGCTGGCCGCGGGTTCATGTTCTTCTTGTCGGACTATAGGTAAGCTTGCCATTTTTTAAATGCATTACTTGATACGCCAGGGCTACGTTAATTTTTTCGTAATGACTGGGGTTAATGTGGCTCAGTGTCAATTTTGGGCATAAATGAATTCCCTCAGTCTTGTGAACTTCAACTATTTTCTTCCAGTGGTCTACTTTTACAATGCCATCAGGGGTCTGTATGGAAACATTTAAAATATTACTCATATACGTATGTATCATCACAACTGGTTCCGTCTTACCTGAAATGTTTTCATTCTGAATACCCAATTTCTAATATTTTTGACCAAGTGTGGAAAATCGCTTATGAAGTGGAGCGTTCTGTTTTCGTCCATGAAATGTGGGACGGAACAGTTGCTGTCATCAATGCCAAGAATTTTCCACACGCCTATTCCATGGTGAAAGCAGTGAGTGATTCGGCATTATGTGACTTCAGTAATTACGTACCTCTGTTCCACGATGCGCCATCAGTGACGACTCCGTCCACGGAAAACCCAGCGTTCTCAGTTAATCTCGCTTCGATAATTAATTTATTCAGAACTTGAGAAGGAGCATCAGCGTTCCTGCTAAGAAAGGCTCCTAACGCCTGTATCCATTTTCCGTGAAACGGTTGAAAAATAAAAACCAGAGCGTGATCTCCCTCCAAATCTATTTGTTCTGGCGGCGTATACTGGCCGAGATCAGTGAAACCAATAATTTTAAAATGATTATTGTCAAATTTGAGGTCTTTGCTGAGACACATTTCGTCCAGTAGCAGCGTTCCTATGAGAGTACGTTCAAAGGTTATTTCAACAAACGAGAGAATCACTACAGTAACAATCACAACTAGTCCCTACCGTGTCTCTCTGGAGTCATGAGGGCTGCTTTTTTCTGCGTGACCTCGAAAAGACTTGATTGGAAGCCGAATGCCGGTTTCAATTTTTTCAAGTACGCATTCAATGTCGTTGGAGCTGGTAACGCCATTATTTGGTTTCGACGCAAGAAATTGTACGCTGCGTTGCTGAGGATTTTTAGCAGTAGGCAGTGGTATACCCATGCCGTAGTGTATCTATTTCCTTCTCCTCTTTTTTTTTTAGCCGCTTGTTGTGGTTGAGGCAAATCAGGAGTCATGTCCCGTCCCACAAAAAAGATACTGACGTCTTTTTCCGTCTAGTGTGAAAGGGGCGGAACACTGCTATTTGAAAAATATATTTTAAATTGAGGATACTATTAAATACAGCAGAGAATGGCAGCTTAAACCTATAAAAACTGAATAAGTTAATATTGTACAAGTTACCGCTGGTGGTCGGAAAAATGAAACTTGGTCCACGTCCGGCCTTCTACTCGAAGGGCGGTAACCACTTGTGCAGTGGGGAACAAAGCACGTCCTCGGCATTTTACCCTTTAAAAAAACATCATAAAAAATACTGTACGATTGCGTGAATAACTTACCTTACATATTACTTGAAAAATAATAATTCTCTATCTTACCTCAATTAGCTCCGATTTCCAGTGCGTCACTTACTGTGCTCAATAGGGAAGTGGCAATAAAGATTCGTGAACGGGCCGAGCTTACTGTCTATTAACGGAGTAAAATTCAAGCACGATATCTTCTTGATAACATATGTTTCTTTCAACTCTTGGATTCATAGAAATTTTGTATTTAACGGGTTCTAGCCTTGAAGGCGACGAGAGCGCAGCCAATCGGGAGCAAAAGTCCCAACCCAAGAACCGCTTCATTTTTTTTTTATATAGAAACCACGGGAAGTCGAATAACTTGGTTTTCCATATGACTTTGGTAATCAAGAAGGTAGCATTAGACCTCAGATGACCCTTAGGTCTAATCTAATGGACATCTTTGAATTATAAAAAATCGTTGAATACTAAAAAACGACAACAGTGGTGCAAGGGCGGAATCAATCTTCGGTTATCGGCTTGCTAAAAGAACTCAGTGAAGAACCATTGGGAGCGGGAATCATGCCATTTCAACGTTAAGCGTCTTGAGCTTATCCGTCCGTCTTCACGAATAATGCATTTCGCTCCCTCCATTTCTTTTTAGCTTTAGGTCAAAAACAGACATGTGGTATTGGCAATTGAACTGAGAACTGGACAGTTTAACTGTCCAGTTCACCTTAACTGAGACGAAATTGACTGACAGTCAGGGATGGGCAAAATACTTTGAAAATGTATTTTAAATACAAAGCCCAAAATACTTTCAAAAATGTATTTTAAATACTTAAATACAAATACAAATACATTTTGAATTGTATTTTGAATAAAATACAAATACAATTTAAAATACTTTTCAAAAATTCGATTTCGACGGCAGATAGTGCGAAAAACACGAAAAATGAATAATTCAAAAATATCAGGTCCTTCAATAGACAAGTTGACAAAATGTAGCAGCGCGAGATGGCGCTGCGCCGCGATGCGCAAAGGAAAGTAGGCAAGTTGTCACCAAGTATTTAGTACCGAACCGGCGAGCACTGGTGGATCGTGAGCTGAAAAGGAGGTGAGGTCACTGGTGGACCTGTATCGGGGCCCGGGGCCGAAATCTTCAAGAGGCCCCCAAAAGTCTCTAACTATACATAAAACCTATATTGGTAACCTCCAAGGCCTTTTCCTAATTTTAGCCATGGCCTTTTCCATATATTGTAGGCAAATTACCGCTATTTCCACAGTCTATCCCCTGAACAGCGCTTATGCCAAGTTTAAACTGCGAATTTCTCCATTTTGGCCGCGAATGAGTGCTTTTTGTCAACTTTAACAGCAAATTAGCGCTTTTCGCCGCAAATTAGCAACTGATTAGCGGGGTAATCCCCCCCCCCCCACTATAAAGACATAAATATGCGCTTTTCCCCAACTCTAGCAGCAAAGTAGATTTGGTATCCTGTGAATCAGCGATGTTTCTTCAACTTTCCTCGAGTCGGCGTTTTCCAAAATTTTAGCTGCAAATTTGCGATTTTTTCTAGCGGTTTACTTAGTATGAGCTGAAAATTACTCAATATTAGCCGTAAAATTCTCGAAATGTTTACCACAAATTAATATTTTTTGTTCACCGTAACCATACACTGCGGAATAGCGATTTCGTCCCAGTTTTAGCCGCGAATTTGCGAGTTTTTCACTCATAGCCATAAATTAGCGCTTTTTCTCAATTGTAGCCTCAAAGTCTCCCGAGGAAGCCGCGAATTAACGTATTTCCAATTTTTGACGCAAATTTAAATTTGTCTCAATTTTAGCCGTAAATTAGTTCTTTTTCGTAATTTTAGCAGTGCAGTAGCTATTTCTAGCCCGTGTATTAGCGAATTTTGTTCATTTTAGCCACGAATTGGCGTTTTACGATATTTTTACTGCAAATCGGCAATTCTTCCATTTTTGACAGTGAATTAGCACTTTTTGTTTCAATTTAGGCTGAAAATTAACTTTTCTCTTTATTCTAGCCAGAATAATTACTGATTTTCTCTATATTAGCCGCTAATTGGCACCGCATTAGTAATTTTTTTCCATTTTAATGGGTGTTTGAGGTTTGTTTGGCAATACTGAACCACGTGATGAATTAGGTCATTTTGCATCGATTTCATGAAATACACTATTATCGATAGTTAATTTGTTTTCGAGATATCGAATAAAAACTGATGTTTTCATGATTAGCTTTTTTTTTTCAATTTTGACTTGCTTGGTCACCGCACGAGGTTGATTTGAATAAATTGAATAGTGCGTTGGAAATAGAACAAAATTGCCTACAAAATGAGCCCAAAAGAATTGGTGATTGTCCAATTTTGATTGGCATATCAGTCGATCAAAGTCTTCCAAAATGCTTTTTGCGTTTTTCTCGGGCCTACTCTTCCGCTTCTGAATTTTCTAACCTCAGTGGCATCAAACGTTCAGATAAATGGAAAAACATCTGCAATTTATCAGCTTTCCAATGATGTGCTACAATTGCCATCTACTGCTTTGAGTTCCACAGAAATCAGCAAGCAGTGTGAAAAACATCGGGAGCCTAGGTTAAACTTCCATATTAATTATCTAACATTTCTTGCTCTTTCTGTATCATTTGTGTTAATAATACCACTTTTTATCAATTGGGGATTATTGTTAGCAATGGTCGTTGTCTGCTGCATTGAGAAACAACAGAATTATTAATTAAAATCAAGAGAGAAGTGCATTATTTTATTTTATAAAGCCTTTACTTCAAGTGTTCAAAATGGCCACCATTACTCTTAAGCACATCCTGGACACCTCTCAATTCAGTTCTAGTAATACGCAGGTTCCTCTCTCGTTTTTTTTTTTTTTTTTACACTTCAGTCCCACGTTGGCATTTTTCCTTCAATTTTTGCTATGGATTAGCGTTTATTGATTAGTTTTAGCCTCGAACAGAAGCTACGCATTTGCGTTTTGTCAATTTTTCAAGGTTTAGTGACTTTGTGGGTCGCGCTCTCTTCGGTATACAAAATAACGGCCAACGAAAAATTTAGAGATCTTTTTTATAACGAACTCGCGATCAAACTGACTTATGTTGTTTTTTAAAAATAATATTTGTTATTTTTAAAAATAAAAATTGAGGTTTGTTAGCTGTTGGCACGCTACAACTTTAACCAATTTTGGCCACGGGTTAGCGCTTTTTTTAATCAATTTTAACAGTGCAGTCGGGATTCTTTCGTTTGTATGGCGATTTTCCTCCATTTTAGCCACGATTTGGCGTTTACCTCATTTTCAGCTGTAGTTTAGCCATTTATTAGCAGCCAGTTAGCACTTTTTTCTCAGCTTGAGTTGAAAATTAGTGTTTTTCTTAAAGTTGGCCCCGCTAATTAATATCTTTGTCAATTCTAGCCGCGTAGTTTTTTTTAGGTTTTAGCCCGCGTGAGCAATTTTTGTCTACGGATTAGCGCTGTTTCTCAGTTTGAGCCTCGATTCTTTCAGAAACTGTACAGATTTTCGTTTTCTCAATTTCAGCCGCGAATAATTGATTTTTCTTCATTTCAGCTGTGAAATAGCGTTTTCTGATAATTTTTTAGCGAATTAGCACATTATCTATTCTCTTTTTTTTTTTTATTAATAGGCGATTTTTCGCCATTTGAGTTGTGAATTTGCCATTTTGGTCCAGTTTAAACTCGAATTAGCGTTGTTTTTCGCAATAATTGCCACGAGTTTTGTTTACTCGTACAGCTTTGTGTACTTGTAGGCTAGGGCTCTGTATGATCCATTTTTGTGCAAAGTTTTCATCCGCTAGCATCATTTTTGCGGCAGTTGTGCTAACAAGGAATTCGGAACTTCCACCTCCCACTATGACTACCCTTCCCTCTCTAATTTTTCGAAAAATGAAAACGTCAATCGAAGGCTGTTATTACACCAGGTTTTTGTGCCAAATATGGTGTCACTAAGTTAGGTTATACTGGTGAATGGTGGCGAAGAAGTGGAAACTAAAGAACGTTGAAATTAAAAGTATTTGTATTTGTATTTTCGTTGAGTGTGAAATACAAAATACTTTTGAAAATGTATTTTAAATACAAAGCCCAAAATACTTTCAAAAATGTATTTTAAATACAGAAATACAAATACTTTAAATACAATTACAAAATACGTATTTTGTATTTAAAATACAAAGTATTTTAAATACTCAAGTATCTTGCCCACCCCTGCTGACAGTTTGAACTGAACTGTTCAAACTGACAGTCTAAACTGTGCGTGAGTGGCGGGCTTTACGTTGCGGAAAATGTTCGTTTGGGCGGGATTTCAAATATGCCAACTTTTGTTAATAAATAAAAAATATTTCTGAAGGGGTTACAATTTTTGTTTATTTATTTACGCGGAAGGATTGACATGCCTCATCGAAAAAACAAATTTCTGGAAAATGTGAAACTTCCTCATTTTAGCCACGAAGTTGCCCCACAAGATGACTTCATACATGAGCGGTATTACGTGGCTTAAGGAGAACGCGGTACCAGGTGGTACAATCCACGTGGATTGTACGTAATGGAGCCGCATTGGATATTATGTCGAAAATTGGACTCTCTATTTTGACTTCCTTGTCATTTCAAGTGCAAAAGAGCTTATGAAAAAAGTAATGAAAAAAAAGAGAGCAATTTCCTCAAAACGAGGGCGCTCTGGAGAAAAGGTTCTCTTTTTTTTTTTTTTTTTTTCCTAAATATTATGCCCTCCTTGTATCTCAAATCGACTTTGTAGGTGTAACTTTTTTATGCTCATGAATGAAAAACAAATTTGTGGGTGACATTACACACGTGATCTTCTTTTCTCCGCCAAAAAGTATACTATGGTGGTGGTGTGGCGGACAAAAATCTTCACTCGCACCCCCCCCCCCCTCATCACCACTCGAACCAACCCTTGAGGGTTCCATTACTTAGTAATTTGTGAGTGACGTTGGAAATGTGTAAAACCCATTGCAAAGCTTTTTGTTCTTTCATCGGGCTAAGAAAGGCCTCTTTTTTTTTTTTTTTCTTTTTTTAGTCGAGAATATTAAGACAACTCCCCCCCCCCACCCCCTAATACTATCTCACTCCAATTTCTTCGCGTAGGACTAAAAAGTATTCCTTTTAGTTTTAAGTAGACAAGCGAATTACTTTTCTCTTCTTCTGTCTTGTTTCGAGGATTAGAGGAAGGGAGGGTAATTTCTAATTCATTTCTTTTTTACCTAAAGTTGCTATAGAAAGGAAAAAAGGCTCTGAAGGGAAGTTTTAATAGCTAGACTTCGACCCCAAATAGGTCTGGGGGAGGGGGGGAAGGGTTGAAAAAGAGAATTAAATTGAGGACATAATGAATGGAGTAAACCGTCTTTCATTTTTTAAGAGCAAAAAAAAACCAAAAAAAACACTCTTCATCAAACAATGTCTTGAGACTGTGTGCCACCTTTCCAAAGTATTTTAATTGCACACTTTTCGTTAAAAAACAGGTGGTTTTAAATTGTTTTGGTTTGCGCACAAAATGTTTGCTACGAAGAAAGTACAAAATTTCACCTGAGCGATGATAACTTGGATAGCGCATGGGCTTTTCTCGTCGGCTATATGAAAGGGGTTGACGCGCTGTGTAGGGTTGGGGTTTTTGTAGCCCACTTCTTTGAAGGGGTGAAGCTATATCGAGAATGGAAAGTCAGTCTTCAATTCGGCGTCGTGGTTGAACAATTCGCGTGTATTACAGGGGGGAAATCCGTGTATATTCATTGTTTTATTTTCGGGTCGGGAAAGGTGGTCAGGCATTGGTTTACATTAGTGGGATAATTCATTGAGCCAAAGTGTTAAAAAGTCTCCTAATACTTTACTTTTACTAGTTTATTATTATTATTATTTGTTTATTTTTTAATTTGTTTAAAAGTGAGCTACTGAATTATTAGTAGGTACAAATAGTAAGTTTTGATAAAATTCCCACACCCGAAAGACAATGGTCCTCGTCAAAAATTCTGTTTACTCTTGAACGCATCGGACAAGTTTCTTTGACCTTGTAAACAAACAATCTTGCAGACCGAGTCAACTATCAAAATAGACTCGATAGACTAGTATATCCCACGGTTTTAAGTATAAATCCTGTTGTTTAAAATATTCTTCATCGAATGTCTCATGTCAAGCAGCAAAAATTTATTTGAATTCCATTCTTCCGCCGTATCCACTATATGCACAACTATACCACAGCCCTTCCACTAACATCCTATTTTCTAGAGGAGAACAAGTCAATATAATGTATGCTGAGTACTAAATTTATGCAATCTACCCTCATCCTGACACACTATCTTTCTCTCACTCCCTCTTCTCATATCTTATTTTTTCTCGTCAGTTTTTTTTATTTTATTTATTCGTGCTAGTCCCTCTTTTTTCGTCTCACAGCCCCACATTCACAGCAACATAAAGTGACTCCTTAATACGTAATACTCTCGTTTTAATATAAATGAATCGTAATTTACGACCTCCAATTTCTTATTCAGGGTGAGCGTGAAACCAGAATAAACATCGGTTTTTGGGGGATGAGAGGGTGCAAAATAATGTGAAGGAGACAAAATGAATTGGTTGAGGTTGCGAATTGAGAAACAGCGATTCCGTTGCTAATTAACATCCGGGTACAGTGTCGGTTAGTGGTCAGTTGTACTGTGGAAAGAGAAGGGGAATATATACAATTTAGTAGAGATGGAAGTTTCGCACAAAAACCTATTAACACTGCTGATTTTTACCTCGTCCCATTTCCCCGCACGTTGCAATTCCAACCTAAAAAAAAAGAAGAAATTACACGTTAATAATAATCGAGCTGTAACAAAACGTGAATAATTCTCAGGGGTGCTGTGAAGAGGGACGTATAAATCAACAGGCCCTCTCCTATAGTCCTCTGCTTTTCACATGCCTACGGTGGTGGGAGGGGGGGATCAGGGAAACCCCCGGGCTTAACACGGGCGTAATGTGTCACTGCCTGTAGTAATCGAATTACATACATGTTTTCTCAGATCAGAAAAACGCTCGTTTTCCATTTGAACTGAGTCCTTCCAGGAAAAAATGGCAAACTTAGTTGGTTACACTAATTAATTTCTATTACAAGCCCTCAAAAATTGCAACTGGTGCTACTAGTATAATAATCCTTCAAATCAAAATAAATAACTAAAACGATCCGGGAGGTGGGGGCGAAACATTCTATTTACTTTTCAGGAAGAGGAAGAACCCACAACCCATATAAAATATGTTATTAGATGGGTGGTGGTGGTGGGGGGGGGGGAATTCAGAGCAGATTATTCCGCTACTTAGGCCGCTAACCGGGATCAATCAAACATTTTCCTGGAAAAATCCTTCGTCTCTTTTCATTCATCTTTCATACACTGGGCAGGCTATTTTAGCCAAAGAACTTTTCTCGCAGGAAAACTCCCGCTTACGAACTTCCCTCCCCCTTCCGACCCACAGTGCGATTCTTATTTCTTTTGAAACATGGAAGACCACTGGCTTTCTGAGTGAAAAGAAGTTCCCTTTCCTTCACTTTACTTGTTGGGTTATTTGGTTTGGAGTAGAAGGTACTTAAAATGAGGAGAGAGGTGTGGTTAGGTGTGTACTTTTTATAATTTTGGTGAACAGTATTTTACGGAATAAGCCAACACTTTTCTCTTTGAAAATTAGTTAGTTTTCTTTTGTTTTCGCCCCTGAAGCTGGTCCCGTATGAACCCACAACCATTAAATGAATTAAAATTAAACGTATTATTTCCTGCACAGATATTGCTATATACGTATAAAGAATTTTTTTTTATCAGGTAGGAATACTCGTTTAGGAAATAGGCCGATCTTTTATAAATCCCCTTATAACATTTGTTCATTTTGACCTAAACATAAAGAAAAAGGGCCTTTTACTTCGATAGGAAAGCTCTTTGTTCTCAAAGCACGGAGTTTTCTCAAAAGCCCCACCCCCACCCATCCGGCAACACTCATCCACCGAACACTTTCACGGGAGAAAAAGGCCTTGATCAGCTAAATGAAAATATAATGGAACTAACAATGCCCTCTCACTCATTCTCTCACTCTGGCTAAAAGCAATATTTTAGAAATGGGATCGACGCAGTGTGACAATTAGTCACACGTTGATTGATAGATGAATGTTGGACGACGAAGCGCCAGAACTGCCACCGTTCCCTCACTTTCATGTCATTTGCGAGAAAATGGTCCTCTTATTACGAAATTGATGGATTTTATCATTTCGAACAGTGTCCTTTGAATGGAACAATGGATTGGGGCGTGCGGGGTTGTTTTTCAAGGATTTGGGAAAATAGTATAGGGCAGAAAGGATACCCATCTATAATAATCACTTCTCTGGTGAGTTTAATATGTCTCACGGCTCACGGCCTATTCCCTCCTGATTCACAAAAAGCCATTTCTCACAATTCTGGAAACTCTAGACCATATTTAGGACAATTCAGACAGTAGAAATGGTAGGGGGGAGTTTCTCTCACTCTCATACCCCACCCTCCACCCCTAGTTTGAACGTTGAAATTGTTTAGATAAGCATTCTGTCCAGAATTCCTGAAAGTCTGGTCAGTTTGGTAGCGAAGCATGGGCACTGTACAGGGTTAGAGGGGGGATTTGGTGTGTAGGAGGGTGGTTCTTTAACGGCACCTTTCATGAGTTACGGCCCTCGAAATTGTGGAGTTTGGACATTGTTTTTATTCAGAAATATGAGTCCCCAATCTTCCCATTCTCCTGCCCAGTTGGCTATTCTATTTTGCGTTTTCATTGTTGATTCCAAGAAGACATTTTAGATTAGAAGTAAATGAAATAAATAAGTTTTACTATGTGTCTAGTTGAATGTCAGTTCAGGAATCCTTGAACTTTTGACTTCGAAGGACAATTTGCCACCCCTAAAAAAATTCTGAAGTGTTTTAAGCTCAAAGAAAGTGTGAAAAAACTTCTAAATTACCCTGCCCGTGACGTATAGCTTTGTTGGCACATCCGCACTTTAAAAAAACAAAAAAAAACAACAAAGTCCAACATTTCTATTAATTATCGATGTTCTGAAAACATTTTCTTGGTCCCTTAATTACTGCCTTTTTTTTTTTAAAGGCGTACAAAAATGGGGAAGGGGTGAGCTCGACAATTTTCAATGAAGGGCAATGCTCAAAGAAAAACAATAGAAACATTTTAATTAGATTGTTTGTTTGATTACTCAAGCGTATCAGTATAATTAGCTCATCCACCAACCTTTGTGCTGACTCTACGAGACCAGGGTTAGCCGGTGGGAGGGTGGGTGAGTGGGGGGGGGGTAGGACGCAAATAAAACTAAACAACAATTCAGTAGCTCACGAGTCACAGCTTTTCCTTTTGCCATACCGAAAACTAAATTTCAGCAGAGAAATTTTCACATAAAAGATTTAGGAGCGGACGTAAAAATCTATTCGTGGGGAAAAATTCTCGTCGTCTATTTCGAAGCCCTCCCGAGGGCATGCGGCACTCAAGACAAGAGCTCTCTCCCAATTCAGGATTAGGTTAAAGGAGAGGGAAAAACGTCATGCTGGAAGTGCTTGCCAGCGTTTCTCACTTCGCAGGTGAGTTTTTTTTTTTTTTTTTTTTGTTCGGAAAACTTGTAGTCAAATGTACAGCTTAAGCCGAACTTTCCTTTTTTTTTCCTTAGTCCACATAGCTACAAAACTATAAAGTGAACCGTCTCTCAATATGTGAGACCGAAGAGAGGAAGCTCATAACACTTGGTTCTGAAGGAAAACCATCCCATTTCTAAATCAATATTTACAAAACTCTCCCATCCTCCGTCCTTTCTTCTCTGTGTCGTCTTCAAGCTTAGTACATAGCGATGCTCGGCCGAGCAAGCACTCGTATATAAAAGCGAGTTTCATTGTGTTTGTCAAGTTTGGAAGTCAGATTCTGCTTGAAACGTCCCTTGCCAACTGACAAACAATCTTTCCCTCAACAATTTCGCTGTAAAAGCCGAAGTAATACTTCAGCGTGAAATAAAAATAGCTTATTCCTTAGTTGGCATAATGAATTGACCCCCCCCCCCTCACCAGATCTTCGTTATTGTGCTGGTGTTCTGAAATCTGAGCGTAAAAAATAAATAAATAATATTAAAACCAATTCTGAAACACAAATTTAATTTCACGGGGCTCAACCAACGAATTCAAAGGATGGATTATTGCTCACAGAACTGCGTCCAGCCAACAATCGAACGTCAGAACAGATCTTTGAGATAGGAAGCAGGAACAGCATAGCCCCAAGATGCCAAACGCTTCGCATGAGTAGGGTTGCGAAATGTCCGGGGTCAAATTTGCTAATTTGGCTAATTTTGCCCCACATCCCAGCCTGTCTGAACTGTCACGGGGAACCCCGGATAGTCATGGTTTGCTAATTTGGCTAATTCGCTAATGGCTGATTCGTGGTCTCGCGATGCAACGTCCAGACTAAAATTAAGAAAAAAAATCGCTGATTCCCGGTACATGGAGGCCATTCTACGAATAAATTGTGAAATTCAACGCAAAAAGTTTTGTGTAAAGTTGAGAAAACACGCTATAATACTGACAAATAAAAGACGCTTTCAGGTTAAAATTGGCCAAAAATGGCAAATTTACAACTGAAATGGCGTAAAATCGCCCATTCGCGTATGAAAAAGGGAATAGGATGCTGAATGGACGCAAAATTAGCACAAAACGCTATTTCACACTGAAATTGGGAAAAATCGCTAATTTACAATTTGCAGATATAGAGTTATGGAAAAACGTTAATTCGCGGATACAAAATGAACAAAACCACTAATTCGCTGCAAAAATTGAAAAAATCACCAATTAGCGCAGCTAAAATTAAGAAAAACGTTAATTTTCAGTTCAAATTGGGGGAAAAGTGCTAATTCTCAGTTAAAAAATGGGAAAAATTGTTAATTTGCAGCTTAAATTGAGTCAAACGCCGATTCTTGGCAAAAATTGACAAAATTCAGTAGATAATGCACGGGTTGCATGGAGATGCTAACACGCTGCTAAAATTTAGAAAAAGCGAAAATTCGCTTAAAATTGAGAAACATCAATAATTCACGAATTAAGTGTCGTGAAATTTATAATTTAAAAATGATGATTTTTGACAGAAAATGATGGACAGATGTACATTTTTTGGTTTGAAAAAAAAAAAATTTACATTTATAATTTAAATTCGTACCCTCTGAAGGCATTTTTGTGGCTAAAATCAGAAAAATGGCAAATTCATGCATGGCTATAGTACAATGTTAAAAATTACGCTAATTCACGGCTAGAACTGAAAAGAAGCAATAATCTATATCTATAAAAGTTTTATAAAATTGCTAATGCGGTGGTATAATGTGAAAACCCGCTAATTTGCGGGTAATATTTAGAAAATAAAATAATCAGCCTGGGCCCTATTGCACAATGTTTTATTAGCTAATAATATAGCTAATATTAGCTAATAAAACAGCTGTAATATTAGCTAATAAAACATTGTGCAATAGGGCCCTGGTCAAAATTAAGAGACAGGTTTATTTTAAGCCTAAAAATTGAGAAAATTGCTAATTCGCGGCAAATAATGGAAAAAACCGCCAATTTACAGCTGAAATTGCGCCAGACGCCAATTTGTGACTGAAATTGAGAAAATTCGCTAGTACACAGGTTTGAAACGCCACGACACGTCGCCGCTACAATTTAAAAAAAAAGCGCTAATTCGAGGTTGAAATTGAGAAAAATTCTTATTTGCACCAAAAACTGAATATACGCTAATTTGCGGATTCTGAAGGCAGCTTTTCAGGCTGTAATTGAAAAAAAAAAAAAAGCCAATTTGTGGCAATAGGTGAAGAAACCGCTAATTCCCGAGTAAACTGAGAAAAGTCGCTCATGCATTGCATATGGTGAAACAAAAACATCGTAATTCGTGAAAAGTCCCCCTATTTTGCGGCTAATATTGAGGAAAACACTAAAGAAAAACGTTAATTTCCAGCTGAAACTGAGAAAAGTGCTAATCCCCTGGTAAAAAGATTAAAAGATCGGTAATACGCTGCTGAAATTGAGGAAAAAGTGGATAACTAAGAAACATCGCTCTCAGGATAAAAACGACACTTTGCTGCTAAAGTTGAGAAAATGCGCAAATTCATGGCTACGGAAGGGGGTGGGGCAAAACCGCTAATCTGCGGCTGAAATTGGGAAGAACGATACACTCGGCCAAAATTGAGAAAAGCGCTAATTTGCGGGCAGAGTCCAAAAATCGCCCTTAACGGAGAGATTGAGGCTATGTTGAGGCCAGCAAGATGTCCAGATTCATGAGTGTGCTGACTGGGTGGAATGATGACTAAAATGTGAAATTACCCGCCTCCTTTCAACCTTACGAGATTTCTATCTGATCCTTCCCCCCCCCCCCAAGACAAATTCCTACTTACGCCACTGGTTTGGGGCTTCGATGAAACTTTTGTACCGTTTTTCTCAAATTTCAAATTGACAACCCTAAGCTCGAGGATATCGCTCGTGTCATAATTGCTTTGAAACTCTTTTTTTCTTCAGAGAATTTCATGCAAAACTCCTCCAAAAGCTCCAAGTAAGGCGCGAAATAGTACCCGCTGAGTTTTCGAAGTAATATTGGCTCTGAAGATGGAAATGTAATTGGTAATTGTTAATTACAAATTACTTCGAAAAAGTGCTTTTAATTACAAATTGTCAATTACAATGGCGTGTTGTTATCAATTACAAATTACCAATTACTAATTGTAATTGAATTACGTAATTCAATTACATGTAATTCAATTACTGCCCAGCCCTGACTATAATGTCCAAATTTCACGGATTTGACGCTCAAAGAACCCAATTCCGCGTTTTTATTAAATTCAATAAATAAATTCCTCCCGTGGCGTCTCGGAAAAAAGCAATTTGCCGGTTCGGCTTTTTATGAAACCAAATTTTGTGGTTCTGGCACGTCAGAAACAAATTTCGTGCCACTGAGAAAAAAAATCGACAGATCTGTCAATATCAACCGAGCTAAGTCGGTCAGAGAGTTGCAACCGAGCAGACACGGTTAGAAGTATGCTAGGTCTAATTGTCTGCTCGGTTGCAACTCTCTGACCGACTTAGCTCGGTTGATCGAGGTTGACCGAGTAGCAATTCAACACGGTTATTTTAGCTGAACGCTTGGTTAACGAGCGACTACCAAATATTCGGTTATCTCTACCGACTTCACAGTTAGAATAACTCAGTCTGATCTGTCATTCGTTCCACATGAATACTGCTGCTCCAACCGATCTTTCGTTTATAGCAACCGAATAAATAACTATAAAGGGCGTACACACTAGAGCAACGCGATATCGCTGCGATATTGCCCAAGCGACATGAAAGCAACTCAGACAGATAAAAGCAACAAAAACCGTGTGAGAGTGATGTGAAACCGTTCACATTGAAGCGATAACGATACTGAAGAGATACTCATCGGTTTATTGAAGGAGGCGTTCACATCGGAGCGATACGATATCGGTGCAATATTGCTGAAGCGACGTGAAAGCAACTCGAACGAATAGAAACGACTGAAAATTAGTCTGAGTGGTACGGAAGCGTTCACATTGAAACGATAACGATACTGAAGCGATACCTATCGGTTCCTTGTCACGCAACGCTACATGGAAAGCCATGTCGCCCGGGGAAATTTTTTATTTTCCGTTTCATGAATGAAGAGAAAAATGCAATGGCCGAAAGAAGAGAAATGCCCGAGAGGCCTTTGGAGCGAACCGAAAATATCCTTTGGTGGGCGGAGCGTATTTATACCCGAATTGAATTCTATCGTGAATAGGCACCTTTTGATGAATCTTGGTTGCCACGTACGATTTGATAGAGCTGCGGGGGATGGGTTTCGACAGTTATTTTGTGTTGGTGCACTATTGTTCTCGTCGCCATGGTCGAAAACATGAGTTGAGTTTCGAATTTCAAAAATTTGAGTGGTGGTATGACTATCTATTGATCATAATGGGTGGTGCAGAGAAGGGATGAATACGCGATTTCTGGGGGATAGTTTTGTATTATGACTTCTGCAAAACAATTTTACAGTTCTCTCGGATGCTTCACATGCAGTAAACTACGTAATTTCCCCAACCACTACTCCCAAACAATCCCGTTGAACTTTGGAATTGATTTAAAAATCACCAGACGCACCAGTAAAGTAGCAACTTCTGTTGATATCCTTCAGTTCACATGTCAAATCACCTGTATACTTCTACCAAATCAGACATCGATTTGTGTGAAACCCACATTTCTTTTAACTAATAATTCATGTTGGAATATTAGGCCAAGAGCCAGCGACGTAAAAAGTGCAACCATTTTCATACTTTTCTTACCCAGCGCATAAAATCGAGAATAATCCCCCAATAGTGGAAAAAATTGTTTGCCTCCATTTGGACGTGACGAAACCGGTGCCAGACGGCATCCAAGATTCACTTGAGGGGAGAAGTAACACAAATTCCGAACAGACGGCAAAGACGTTCTATTCACGTGATTACGCATTGAAAAATATGGGGAATTGAATATTATAGCGTTTTCCTTTTGCCATTTCAAAAGTGCTCTGGGGCCGCTCTTGTGACGTCACAAGCCCGCTCGGATCGAACCAAAATCTGGCTAAGAGTGGGTTGAAATGGAACGACTTTTAACATGTGGAAGAGAGCGCTCTTTAATAACAACCTTCCTCCTCATGACTGTTTTGTAGTTTTTGTGTTTGTTTTGAATGGAAGTACATGTTTATTTACGTGCATGAGCTGAGCACTTGTATATTTTTGTGTGGAGTACAGCGAGAATGTACTTATTAGCATGACTGTGAACAAATCGGGTGCATCCCTTCGTGAGTTCAATGCCCAATTTTAATAATAATGTTCTTCCAGGAACATAATTGATATCTAATAACAACAAGTTGCGAATTTAGAAATTCTCAGCCAGCAAACACGCTTTGTGGCGACAGGAAAAATGAAGGAATGGGCTTTGAGGAAAATATGTAATACATAAAGATGAATAACTTCATTAATGTAGAGAATCCGGATGAACCGTTTTGTAACGATTGGAACACTGGTACTAGGTTTTTGTTATTCCGTCTTCTCCTTATTGATTTATGCTGCAATAATAGCCCACGTAGTCTTCTTATTTTCATATTTTTCGTCCGACGAGCTTGACTCTAAAGTACGCGACACGAAATAAGGCGGGTGTGACTCATCGGCCCTCCCATGCCCTGTTGCCACCCCGTGCGTTGTGGGCGGTGATGTGGGGTGGGGTTTTACGAACGCTCACCGGCTCACAGCTCTCCAAAGTGACAACGATGGGAGCGCAACGTTGCCAGCTATGGGTGTAGTCTTGAGCTTTTCATCGCATCTTTGGGACTATAATGCGCAACGTTGGTTTTTTAGTCGATGAGTCACACCCGCCTTATTTTGTGTCGCGTACTTTAGACTAGAGTTATCCATACATTTCAAAATGAGCCTAGTGGCTTCATTTGACCACTTCTCTGGATCTGTTGAGTAATCGACGATAATGGTACCTACGAATAACAGAACTTGAATGATTGTTAAACCGCATTCGTTCAACAAATCGTTGACTTCATCCGCGAAGGAAATACGAACTGAAATCAAAACTATGCTTATCACAATGAACCTTCCAAGAGAGGTTTACCGCTCCGTCGATTTTGACGGAGCAGTTGAAGTTGCTCTAGCTCTGATCCATGGAGGAGCGTAGGGATAAATGGAACGAATAAAAAGTCGCTCTGCTGAGGATCAATTGGCAAATGGAACCTTCAAACTCTTATCAGATCAGACCTGGAGCAGCCCCTGCTCTTCTTTTTGTGCTAATGGAAAACGCTATCACATTTAATGTTATCAGGTTCTATGGCGTCGAGCCAATGGCAAAGTCGTGAAAGCTTAAAACCCTGTAATTTGAAGTATCGGTTTTCGGCGTCAGGGTACTGTTTTCTGGGGGAAAATAGGATGAGAAATCTGAAAATCTCTGATGAACAGTTTTTATGCTGTCGTAGAAAAACAGTGTCATTTCAGGCAAGAACACACCCCAAGAAATGTTTTACGCTGCAGTGTGTGTAAAATTATGGTTACTTTCACCACGAAATATGAAAATTCATAATACGCATTTTCCATGCGCCGTTAATCAGAGTACAGCCGAGAGGATCTTTCAAAATGCATAGAATAAATAAAACGGATTCGATACTAGAATAAAATGCGTTGTCACGAAAATAAAACGTCTTTGCCGTCTGGCCGGAATTTTTGTTACTTCTCCCCTCAAGAATATCTTTGATGTCGTCTGCCATCTGTTTCGTCACGTCCAAATTGAGGCAGACAATTTTTCCCACTATTAGGGAATTATTTTCGATTTTACGTGCTGGGTAAGAAAAGTATGCAAATGGTTGCACTTTTTACGTTGCTGGCTCTTGGACTAATATTCCAACATGAATTATTAGTTAAATAAAATGTGGGCCCTCTACCGTTGTTACTGTACTCCATTGACCGGTTTCGGCTGCTCAGACATTATCAAAACCTTCAAAATCAGAGTTGGAATTTGAGGTCGACGTGTTTTGAGAAAGACTCAACCCTCCCCCCTGTTTTGAAAGCGTCAATAAAATGAGAGTAATGGCTGGAGAGGACCCACATTCAATTTTATTAATTTTCACAGCTCCCGTACTGACGACCCTTCTATTAGTAAGATTTTGAATGAAGTAAAAACATGCAGGTCTTTACTAACTTACGACGGATGCTAGGGTACGGAAGAGATCGCACCCTGAGAATAGCAGTGTGACAAATGAAAAATCGTCTTTGTTGGGAATCGACATTTGAAGTTTTGAATGTAAGACTGTGCTAGCAGATCCATTACATATTTATTTTATACATAGTTCGAGGTTTCCGGTGATTTGATGGTGGCCCATCCATCTATCCCAGCCAAACGAGCACTCGAAAAAATTTTTCAATCATTTTTATCATAAATTTAAAAAAAGTTGGGAGTTGTAACGTTACTATTCCAGAAAATGTTATTAATTTCTGACTAGTCCTCACAGATTGTTGAGGAACAACTCGAAAATAGTTTTAATTTACTGGGAGAGTAGTGTAACAACTAAAAAAGTAACGGTACTCGCGGCTTAATTTCTCCGCGATGGGCTCTCGGTCTCGATCAAAGCCGGTACAGTGAAGAAGTAGCACTGCTACTCTGATTGATTAACCGCTTCTGCGTGAGAAGTAGTAGTGTAACTACCGCTCCCAAGCGTTACCTGGCCGTCCTAGAAATAGCACACTACTATTTTAGTGTAGGGCTTGCCCAGACCTACCTACCTAAAGTACGCGACACGAAATAAGGCGGGTGTGACTCATCGGCCCTCCCATGCCCTGTTACCACTCCGTGCGTTGTGGATGGTGATATGGGGTGGGGTTTTACGAACGGTCACCGGCTCACAGCTCTCCAAAGTGACAACGATGGGAGCGCAACGTTGCCAGCTATGGGTGTAGTCTTGAGCTTTTCATCGCATCTTTGGGACTATAATGCGCAACGTTGAATTTTTAGTCGATGAGTCACACCCGCCTTATTTCGTGTCGCGTACTTTACCAAGTACGCGTACTTTACCAATCCAAACCAAACAGAGGGACATCATCTGATTCCACGACACATAATTTTAATTTGTACGATTTTCCGAATGCTTCTACCGCCACGAAAGCTTCACCGAGTGTTTTAATGGGTACTTCAGTGTACGCAACTAAATTCCGAGAGGCTTTATTCAGTTTAGGAGACCCCAACTTAAACCAGGTTGATTTTCCAATCACCGTTTGTGAAGCACCAGGGTCATACAGCATTGATAACTTCACACCGTTTATGATGACGTCCAACATTGCTTTCTGCCCTCTAGAAATGACACACACACTATCTGTCTCAGAATGTGAACTTCCAGATCGAGATGCAGAACTGTGTCTGACTTGGACTAATTTATCCATGACAATTTTAGGTCGACCAGTTTTAAGACATGTCCTTGCAAAATGACCCTTCCGTTTGCACAGAAAACATTCCTGCCCCGCAGCTGGACAGGAAACCTTGTCAATGTGTACACTACTCCCGCACTGAAAGCAATGGCGACCTTTTTTGAGCTCTAGACACCTTGTATGTTTGTTTTTACCCGACTGCTTAATGGTATTCGCCGAACTCGTCGTTCCCTTTGCTGGTGGGTGGATACCTGCTCAAAAAGCAACACATAATTTTCTATTTCCTCTAGGGTTGTGATGTTTGACGGGTGCTTAGCTATAAGATCGTGTTGCCAAGAATCATTGTTGATGCCGATCACGATCTGATCCCTTAAATGTTCTTCCAAGCACTTCTCGAACTCACACTTATTTGCCAAAGAACGTAGCTCACGAATAAAACATTTTACGCTTTCTCCGTCCTGTCTAAATCGCAAAGCAAACTCTCGACGCAACGCAAAAATCAGTACATCTCTTTTATAAAAGGACGATAACTGTTTTTTCAAACCAGAATAGCCAATTTCTTGAACATTACGGGGTTGAAAATGTTCAACTAAAAGTTTGAAAGGCGCTGGGCCTACGGAACACAGTAATAAAAGACCACGCACCTTGTCATCCGTGGGAATTTGATTTTTTTAGCAGTTCAAGTTCAAACCGCTGAATGTAGAAATTCCAATCTTCCAACTCGTCGTCGAAATTTGGAAACTTGAATTTGGAAACATAATCTTGAACGGGCCGTTGTTCGACCGGTTCATCGAGCTCTATACGCGACTGTTCCTGGTTTGTCTTGGCATCCTCGTTCGCCAATATAAAGACGCACAAGAACCGAACAAGTAGAATGTTTATTATTATTATTATATAAAGATGATGAGAACTCATGTGTTGTTTTTAGTATTGAAGGTTCAATATCATTACAATAACGTCAAGGCACACTTATCGGTTATTTTGACCGTAAAGTGTCGGTTAACCCAACCCACTATGCTGAGTTATTCGTACCATTTCTGTTCCGTTAATCTTACCAAATTCACTTCGCTATTTTGATCGTCTCTGAAATGCCAGTCAGGCAAACGATTTTGTAGTTTTAACCTTCACTTATCTGACACTCCTTCTCACTATGCTTTGGGATGCCAGCCGCGTTGAGTCAGCCAAACTAACCTTCTGAACTCCAAAGAACTGTGCTAAAGTACGCGACACGAAATAAGGCGGGTGTGACTCATCGACTAAAAAACCAACGTTGCGCATTATAGTCCCAAAGATGCGATGAACAGCTCAAGTCTACACCCATAGCTGGCAACGTTGCGCTCCCATCGTTGTCACTTTGGAGAGCTGTGAGCCGGTGAGCGTTCGTAAAACCCCACCCCACATCACCAACCACAACGCACGGAGTGGCAACAGGGCATGGGAGGGCCGATGAGTCACACCCGCCTTATTTCGTGTCACGTACTTTAGGCTCAACAACAGTAGTCGGTTATTTTATCTAGGTTTCTCCTTCTAGCGCGTTTTGAACGCCCGTTCCGTTTTGCCGCAATATGTTGCCGTCTCACAGCTTCCGCAAGTCAGTCGATATACCCCGTCTGTGATAATTAGGTTTCAATTTTAAATTTTAAAGGGTTGCGTTTGTACTAAAGATGATGTGTTAATTAGGGTCCTGATGATGGCCTAGACAGGCCGAAAATCGATTAGACGAAGAACTAAAAGAAATATAAACAATTAATGTGGAGAGACAACAACTTAACCACCTGAAGTCTGAATAACTCCACGACAACATGACCAATTACGATTTTAATAAGTTTTGACAATTAAAAAATGAGGACTCTTTAATCTAGTACGACAGGCGAGAATTTATTTGTTATGAATTAAAATTCCTAATACGACGTGCCCCCAAAGCAGGAAAACACAGCATCACTTCACTCGGGGCCATATTCATAATCGCGGCCCAACAATCGAGATGGATTAATATGCATTTAAGGAACTCCGACGAAATGATTGTTGATAACTGACATCTGATTGATCGTTTAGCTTAGAAGCCACTATACACCTTATTTGAGGAAAGGTGGAAACTTAGGTACCACTTCGGTATTGGTCAGTTCCTCGCCGAGGAGAGTTTTTGGGACGTTGGCCAATGCGGCTTGCCCTTTTTTTTTTTCCTTTTTCTTGAGGACATGGAAGCCACAGCTAACACAGAAAATAAGACCAAAATACACCTAAATGGGAAATAAGGATGAAAAACATGGCACCTCCGGCCAGAACGACCACAAAAAGTCTGCGTATAGGCTGAGGCCACGCATGAACCTGGCGTTTTTTTGATAGCAACTCAAGGCACTCACTATCTTCTTCCGAAGCACTGACGTCATAGCACCAAGAGAAAGCTATTTCACATCGAAAATACGATAAAACGTCATTTTTGAGGGAAATTGTAAACGCCACGAAATTAATCGTAAGCGACGGTACTTTTGGCGCATACGATCCCAAGTGGGAGTCTCATGTCGTTTACGTTTGGCTGAGAGGGTGGATACGATGTTTTTGATGGCGCTTACGTTTTCCCGTCCAAATTTCAAAGCTAAAAAAAAAATAGTTTAAACCCAATTTTGGATTAATTTGTTGTTGTTTTGTGTACATGTACGTGCCATAGAATCTAAAAAACCCAAGAAACTCAAATTGACGAAAATTGGCGCTTACGATACTTTGCCTTTCCAGTAACGAAATCAACAAAACAAAGATCAACGATTGACACTGAATGGAGAAAAACAAGAATAAAAACTAGATAAATACACTTGAAATCTTTGACTAATCGTAATTCGTAGTTACGGAAGATTCTCCCAGTGCCCTCCGAATTTATTCTTTCGAAGCCAAGGCCAGGCGGTCTAGTGAGAATGGGCTTGTGCTCTGGGGTTGGCACCCCCCAAGAAACCAATAATTTCACAGGATTTCACACCTCTTTTTATTTTTTTTTAAAGTGTTTTCATACTGTTGGCTTGGATGAGTATAAATTTTACGAGTTTCACTGCTACAAAAACAAAATTTAGCGCTTTTGACGTATTCAAATCGCAATTTTGCTGGAGTTGGCTCAGTTTTAAAGAGCAATTTCACGGTTCTCGCTCTTTTTGATAACACAATTTAGCAAGGTTGCGCCCCCCCCCCGCAGTTTCGTGAGTTTGAACCACTCCAAAAACCAAATGGCGCGCGTCCGGCCTCATCAAAAATGGATATCCACGGAATTGTGCCACGTTAAAAACCAGTTTCTTGGCAAAGGTTCACCCCCCTCTCATACTGAAAAGGAATTTCGTGGCTTTCGCGGCTTTGAAATGTGCGATATCACGCTGTTGACCAATTCAAAAAGCAAATTCGCTGTGTGAGGTCATTTTAAAGAGCAATTTCACGGGTCTGACTTCTTTAAAAAATATAATTTCGCAGGGTTGCGGGTCATTGAAAACCAATTTAGCGGGATTGGTTCACCCAAACAAACAATTTCACAAAGTAACGATAACCAATTTTGCATTAAGCTCCTTCAAACTACAAATTTTGTGGGTCTATGTTATGATTTGGGACGACTTTATTTTCTGTTCAGCTAGAGTTGTGGTGGGGTGGGGGGTCAGCAGCCCTGATTTAAACCACCGTAAAGCCTCAACCAGAAAGATCAAATTATAAGATTTATTGGTTCTTAATTTTTACGGAATTTCAAGTTTCGGGAAGCATTTTTCAAGTGGGCACTTCCCCCGCGGCGCCGAGACCGTCCAAGGCTTGATGACTAACGAAAAAAATTACATCATATTAGGAGCTAAATATCAGTGAATTCCTGGCTGAATTTTCGTACAATGAGCATTTTTGGGTTTTGATATCCGTGAATTCACCAGTTATGTCTTAATTCAAGCAAAATTGCCAGTTTCTGGGCCTATTTTCTGGGTACCATGAAAGCCGGAAGAAACAGTGCCAAAAGGCTGACTACCTATTGGCTATGGTAATTGGAAGTTTTTGTGGCTGAATATCCACGCGATTGCAAGTTTAGGATATTAATTTCGAAGAGATTGCAAGTTTTGCGTGTAAATTTCGGAGAAATTGCCAGTTGGAGCCTTTTTTTTTTTCAAGTGGCCGATTAGCGCACTATAAGCTTGATGATATCAATGATTCTCCCCCACCCCCTCAACTGTCGCTATCCGACGCATTCATTGTTGAGACGAATACGCTCGAGGGTTCATGGGCATGCGAAAAGCCGCCCACTCTAAGAGCAGGTTAAGCCCGTGCCAAGGTTGGTATTTTTTATAGGGCTTTCACGCGTGAATCAAATTGTGTTTAAAATCCGTTATGAGTATTGTACGCCTTTGAAGTAATTGCTGTACTGTATACAAATGAACGCATCATTCTACTCTCTTTTTTTTATTTTAAACCTGAGAAATTGAATTCAGAGTTTTAAGAAGTGAAAAAACGGAATCCAATGACAGCAAGTTCAGAAAAAAAAGGTCCCGCTATCAAAAAGATTCTTCAAGGATAATAATGGAAGTCCGTAGGCTTTTACAGGACAGGCATGGTGATGGGGGACAAAACTTTCTTCCCTAAGCCTAAAATGCTTTATCCTAAAGGGTCTCTCAATTTTCTAGATCCTGTTCCTTGAACAAGAGAGAGAGAGAGAGAGAGAGCTGTATAACTCTATTATGTGTTTAAGATGGTATTAGACAAAGAAGGTTGACATGCTGCGCCGAAATTCCATTTCCAAGAATCCTCCCCCCCCCTGTTCCCCCTAGAAATTATATCTCCGTTCAAACTTTTATGAAAACCCCTTGAACAATTAACGAAAGAACAATTATCGCGTTCTACAATAATCGGTTTCTGGAGATTAAAATGGGTGTGGGGAGCGAGTGTGTGTGTGATGGTAGCATCATACAATTGCAATTTCACCGAAATAACCTCTCTACGTTCAAATGATAATTATTATCATATTATTAGCATCTTTCATAAATACACCAGCGCTCATGTGACGACTAAGTGAAACGACCTCCTGGGATATTCTTCAATTTTCAATTGGATTTACTCCAATAATTTTCTTTCTAATTCTGATTCTCACTACCACTATAAGTGGTATCGACTGGCGGCTATCTTACCACTTTTTTATTTATCAGATAAGCACTGAGTTCTCCGTTTATGTTAATAGTTTTTAGTGCATTTCATTTTTTTAACGTTCCTGATGCCTATTTTCGCGTCCGTGACTTTATAGGCTTTCTAACTGGGTTCGGTACGCGGACTTTTGGCATTCAGAAGTGTTCGTCCAATAAGTACAAACAGGGCAAACGTGTGTGTCATTCGGACGCCCTTCAATGTCCCAAAATTAAAGAACTGAGCGTGAAATGCTGAGCTTCGTGCATTTCTCGGAGTAATCGAAAATACGGGAAGTGGAGCATCAAATAAAAAAATATTGCAGCGTGTACAATGTTTAATGTTTTCTCCAATGGTGCCATCAAGCTTTTCTCAGTAGAAATAAATTTCGAATTATGAGGAAACTTGGTACGCTGAGCTCTATACAATATTTAATATACAAATTAGCGAAAGCCACTAAGCTCGACGTTTTTACACTCAGTTCTTTAGTTTTCGGACATAAATGTGAAGTAATAGCGAAGAAAGTCCGAAAAGTCAAACTTATTACCTTTTTGCACTCGGACGAATACTTGTGAACGGCACAAATTGACGTACCGAACCCAGTTAGAAAGCCTGCAGCGTCTCGAACTCGAAATTAAACAGGAACTTTAAAAAAAAATGAAATGCACTAAAAACTATCAACAGAAACCGAGCACTCAGTGCTTATCTGATAAGTACAAAGTGGTAAGATGGCCGCCAGTCGATACCACCTGTAAACAATACAAAGCAAGTGACAGCGGTCAAATGTTACCCCAGATTGTTAGTTCATATTAGCTCGGCAAGAGCGCTGATCTATTTACGACATTTACAAACCCAGGGTGTCATGGTTCCCAACGGCCGACTCGTTTTTGAATGAAATAGTCGTTGGAAGAGAATCTTCTTCCAATTTGGTGAGTACAACCTCTTTTGTGTTCTAGAAAGATGTGTTTATGCCCCGTTCACAAGCTCTATGTTTGTGTTGTGTGGTGTCTATGCAACCTATAAAAATGCTTCATTTTTCGAGGGAATAAATTTGTTTGGTTGCATAGACTCCACAGAACGTAAACATAGAGCTTGTGAACGGGCCATTACAAAGCTAACTGAATTTACCATTTCTTTCGGTCCATAAGAAACTTGTCAATCTATAGGTCAATAGTGATAATATTGGTGCCAAGTTAGGTGGACAACTGGCCACATTCAAACGCAATTTGACTAAAAACGCCGTGTTTTCACCTATAATCGCATCAATGTTTAGTTTGAAGAAACTTTCCTGGTTTACTGGCGTTCATATCGTTCCTAATATAGTTTTCAATTCTATGAATGAAATGAGACCAAAGCCAGGCCTCTAGCACGGGAACAGTCCGAGTCATGACCTTTGTATTTTAAAAGAGTGTTTTTATTTAATCATTTTTCAAACTAGCACCGATAGTTTAGTGGGAGACTCAGTACTCCCAGTATGTGGTCAGTGAGTGATTCTATCAGGACTTAGGCATTTTTTAGTGCTAAATCCAATGGAACCTGAGCAACTTCGCACAGATAGTTTCTGAGTTATGACCAAGTGTGTACCAATTGAACAATTTTTTCGTTAATTGAACAGTGACTAGTGACCAGAGGTTGGTCCCATTCAAATCCCCACAATCTTTGACCTGAATTTGTATATGTTTTTCAAGCGCCAGAAGACAAAACTGGCCATTTCAGTCACAAAACCCATGTTTGTTTGTACTTTAGTCATAACTCAGAAACTATTTGTGCTAGCGACGTGGCTTTGGTCACATTCGATTCAGCAATAGAGAATGCGTAAGTCCTGAGGGAATCTCACACTGATCACATACCGGGAGTACCACTTGGATATTTTGAAAATTATGAAGTAAAACCAATTTTTTGTATACTTTGGTCATAACTCGGACAGCATCAACGCTAGCTGCTAGCGGCCTTGCTTTGGTTTCATTTGACTCAGCGGTAACAAAAACACGCCAGGAACCACCTTAAATTCAATTATAAATATCAAATTTAGGCCATTTTCCAAACTTTATCCTACTCCCCAATCATGGTTTCCCCCCTTCCGCAACTCCGGACTCATGGGATCTCGTATTCTACTATAATAAGGGATTTTTTAGCCAAGTTTCAAAGGCGGACAACTTTTGCCCCCTAGGAGCCTTTTTAAAAACTTTTTTGACTGTACTGTTATGAAAAGGAAAACCCATTTCGTCAGTCTTGAGAGTTCCATGAGAACGCTCTTATTTAGGGACAGATGGTGCCGAGCTACAGAGATCAGCTTGTCAAAGCAGTACGGAAATTTGAGCCTGTAGCATTACCTATAGAGAGAGACGTTTACATTGTACACGCATGAACACCCCCCCCCCTACCCCTCAAATAAAGTTATACCACCTGAATGAACAGCTCCAGTGCTTCAAATATGGCCATAAGAACGTCAGGAATAAAAGTGGAGATGGTGTTATGAGCCACTCGAAATAAGTACATCAACGATTTCAAACTATCACCAGTGGCCATATCTCATCGTTATTTCAAGTTTCGTCCTGCTAGTAATCGCAGGCCTAAACTTCGTGTCTCTTTTTTCGATCGACGATGCGACCATCCCAAGAAGTTCTTCGCATTCTCATTACATTGAAAAACGCCATCGGATCTTCTCTGGTTAGTTCTCGTAACAGAACAGAAGACGCTCCCATCGCTTCTCTTCGTGAGTCGAGCCACTCCCTCACCCACTTCTCTTGTTGTTCTTCAACTTCTCCGCCAATTTGAGGCCTTCTGCTCACAACTCTCTGGCCACTATTCGAATCAAACGATTTCTATTTTGGCCGGACATAGTTTAGATCAAAAATTTAAAATATTTAGAAAATTGAAAAGATCAAATATTGAAAGCCTCTCGGAAAATCTTCAGTGAAAAACAAAACAACCGTATATTTTATTGTCATTTCCATGGTTATTTCTGATCAAGTTGATAATAATTATTATTGCTGGAACCCAATTTTCATCATCACCGAAGGTTTATAAACGTTCAAAAATTAGCTATTCTAGTGAATGAGCTACCAAAGTTGAAATCGTTCACCTTTAGTAGCCCGGTAGCTGCTACTGAATAGTAGCCGCTACTAACTAATATCAATGAGCTACTAGTAGCTTTCTGTTAGTAGCGCGCTACTAGTAGCCTAATGTTTTTTTGTTTTTACCCTACGCCGATCTATCATGGCTCTTCCGCCATAAGACCTTTTGCAGCCCAATACAGAGAAGCGAACTTCGACCATTTGGTCTCGTCGGAAGCAAATGCTAGTCTAATGTCCTCAAGTCGAGGACAGTCAAAAAGATGTTGGGAGGTCATAATTGAGTTTGTGCTGCAGAGAGTACAGTGAGGGTCGTCCTTCAGGTGAATTCTATGCAGATGTGCATTCAGGTAGTCGTGTCCAGGGACAGCTCGGAAAGCGGCCACTGATTCGTGACGGGGGAGGTCTCGTGGGACACGCTCATTTGGGTTGAGAAGGGTGGACCACTGTTTGCCCCCAGCCGAGAGTCTCTGTAGTTACTGCAGTCTGTCATTAATGGAGGATATTGATAGGCTTTTGGCTGCAAGGAAACTGACTGGTGCATCGGGCATGTCCATCAGGGAGCCTTCTTTGGCTAGGGCGTCAGCCCGCTCATTTCCCCAGATTCCAACATGCGAGGGGATCCACTGTAATGCCAGTGTAACCCCATCACCGAGCAACCGCTCTGTGAGTTTCCTACCCTCAAGCACATCTCGGGAGGCTGTCGCAGCATTGGTGCACAGACTTATAATCGCAGCCTGAGAGTCACATAAGATAACGGACTTTGGACAATTTATAGAGCCAAGCATCCTGAGAGCCAGTACCACTGCCCGAATCTCCCCGTCAAAATTACTGGCAAGAACCCCAACCGGCGCAGCGATGGATCCTGCCGTTGAATACACGCCCGCCCCTCCATTACGCCTTGCTCTAGCAGCTGAACCATCGGTGTACACCCGTAACCATTCATCTTCTGGGAACCGAGTGTGTATAGTTTCCAGCGCGACTGTCTTCAGCTCAATGGGAGGGGTTGTCGATTTTGAGACTGGCGAGATTAGGGTGTTGTAGCAAAGAGGGACAAGCTCTCCAGCAGATGGAAACTGCTCAGGATTTTGAAGAGACTGCGTGAGACCATACTCGTCTTTCAGGGATTCAACCTTGGCCAGGAATGTGGTTTGGGTGGAGAGCCTGGGAACAGCAGGGCTGTATGTCTTCCAGTGTTCCACATCGCTTCGCTGAAGTCGCTCGTCAAGAACCAGAGCTGCTGATTCCCTCCTGTAATGTTGAGGCTCAATCCCTGTTTGCAGCTCCATTGCAACGATTGGGGTTGACACAGCGCCACCCGTTATGAGTCGGAGTGCATGGTTTTGGGCCACATCGATCTTGTTAACAATTGCCGTTGAAGCAGTCACCATAAGCTCACTTCCATATTCCATGGAGGGTCTAACACAGCTCTTGTATGCAAGTGTCAGTACATCCTGCGAAGCTCCCCACTTAGTGCTAGTTAGTCTTTTGAGTAAGCTCAATCTCTTTGTGCCTTTCTGTGCATTATATTCGGCTTGTGCGTTCCAGGTTAAACGAGAGTCCTGCTTAATGCCAAGGTACGTTGCACAGTCAGTTTTCCTCAAAGGGTTGTCTCCAAGCGATAAAGAAATGGAGTGCTTCCTGGTGGAGAGGGTGAAAAGCTGGAACTCTGTCTTGAGAGTGTTGACCTCCATTTCGTTTGTTGATGCCCAGTCAGAAAGACGGCCCAGTGAGTCATTTAAAGCTGACTCCAAAGCTGGAATATTGCTCGACGTTGCCCAAAGGACTAAGTCGTCTGCATAGAGCAGTGCATTGACTCCTGGAGTCGAAGTGACAGCTGATATCACGTCATCTATCATCACATTAAAGAGAGTCGGACTAAGGACTGCCCCTTGAGGAACCCCATTTCGTGTCTGCCGAAAGGATGAGCATTCATCTCCATACCGCACTCGAATGAATCTCTGCGAGAGGAAGGATCGAAGGGAGGCAAAAAGGCGGCCACTGAGCCCAATGTTTTGGAGCTTTTGGACAAGCAGCCTTCTGCACACCCTGTCGAATGCAGTTCTAAAATCAACAAACACAGCAAGGGTGCTCTGTTTGTGATGGAAGCCATCTTTTATCCCTTGGGTTAACCGCAGAACTTGTTCTATGGTGCCCCTATGCTTCCTGAAGCCTGCTTATTCCACGGTCCAGGTACCGCTGCAGTCGGCCAAGGACCAGTCTCTCAAAAACTTTAGAAAAAACACTTGTGAGTGCAATAGGGCGGTAGCTTGCTGGGCTCTCTGCTGGTTTACCAGTTTTCAGTATTGGAACAATTTCTGATTTCCTCCAGTCAGCTGGGAAGTGTGTCCTCCATGCTAGATTTAGGAAGGCTCTGACAGTCTCTCTGGCGGAAGTACCCAAATTTATTAGAAATTCTAGCAGCAAGTCGTCTGGCCCCGCGCTCCTGCCTTTCCTCGTGTTTTGAAGTGCTGAGTCAACTTCCTCCCATGAAAAATCGTTGTTAAGAAGTTCGTGTTCTCCTTCTCTGGAGCAGGTGGGAATTGCAGATGTCTTCGGTTCCAAGACTTTTGAAGTTGGGCGATAGTTGCTCACACTGGCAAAATGCTTAACGAATAAGCGTGCAATATCCCGGTCAGAAGTAAGTAATACCTGGCCCTTTCTTATTGGGTTTTTTCGAGGAGGGTGGTCGTTATTTAGACGGGAGATGTAACGGTGAGCCTTTATGCCGTCTTTACGAAAGTCCAGGTTCTGGAGGAAGCTTCTGAGTGAGGAGTTCTTAGCAGAAATAATTTCTCTCTTCAGAGAGGCAACTTTCTGTTTCAAGTCCATGCGATCGTCTGGGCTTTGGGAAGTCCGATAGGCTGCAGCTGCTCTGTCTCGCTCTGTTTTCAATACTTCTAGGTGTTCATTCCATAATGGCTGGTAGTTTTTCACTTGACCGCGAGGAACACTTTGGTGCGCCGCAGCAATGATCGCTGTGGTGATCCTTCTCAGTGACTCCTCTACCTCATTGGATACCAGATTTGTACACACGAGTCGATCAGTGGCCTTGGCAAACTTTCCCCAATCTGCCTTCTTTACGTTCCATCTTGGCCTTCTCTTTTCTTAGAGCAAGTAAGGACCAATGTCTTCTTTTACCATCAGGATGCTGTGACCAAAGGATTCTGGTGGTTGGATCAGAGATAAGGACACATTTGAGGCAGTTGTTGAGTGTGCTAACACTGCATCAGGCTTTGATGTTGCGCCAGTGTAAGCTAAGAAGGTGGGCTTTCTGTCTGGGGTCGGTACGTATTCGGCCAGGTTTTCATCAATAAAGTTTTCCCAGGTCCTCCCCACAGGTTCTGTTCGGCTATAATCCCATCTGGTGGACGGGACATTAATGTCACCACATAGTATGCAATGGCGATCCAATATATCTTCTAACCAGGCAAGTGAGGGGTTATTGCGCGGCGGGTTATACGCAAAGACTAAACGTCGATGTGTTTTCCCTTTCCATATCTTCAGCTCGACAGCCTCCATTTTGTCGGGCACGCTCATCACTTTTCTTATTGAGAACTGCACAGTTAGCGTTGACTTCGCGGCCACCAAGATTCCAGATGAGCATTGTCGGCTTCTAGGGAGCTTGGAACTTCGTGAGATTGTCTGTAGCGGCACCCGCCTCAACAATTGCATATACGTCAGTGTCGTTGTCTTTTATATGCAGCTGGAGCTCAGTAAACTTTGCTTCAGTCAAACCTCCGGCGTTCCAATATAGCGTTTTGAGAGTGGCTGTTAGTGGTGGCTTGTTTGGTCTTGGTCTTGTTTGGTGATGGGCCTTGACAAAGGCCGTTGAAATGCTTGCGTTGGCGTTGGCGAGTGCCAATTGTAGGCCGATTCCGGCTCATGATGTCGCAATAACGTTGAGCTGACGTGCGGCGACTGCGTATGCGTTCAGTATCCCCTCTACTTGATTGCGCTGAGTCTATCCAGCAGTAGAGTGCAATGGGGACGTCCAGGGGCGGGAACGTGGACCAGCATACATCACCCCCAAGTAGCCTAATGTGAACGGGGCTTAAAAAGTTCGAACTTTCCCCAGTCGAATGGCCAAGCTGAAAGTGGTGTAAAAATTGTGAAAAAAATTCTACTTAAAAGTTAAGTCAGCTGACACAGATCCATACATGTCGCTTTTGCACTACAGAGCTACGCCTCTAGATGGACTTCCCGCTCCCTGCGAATTACTCATGAGCCGAACGCTCCGTACAAATCTTCCTGTCTCGACGTGAAGACTCAAACCCAAAACAGTCAGTTTTAGAGACGTTATTACTGGTCACGCAGTCAGACAAGAAAAAATGAAGAAATATTTTAAATCAAATAAATCCCTTTTTGTCGAATTAAGTCCAGGAATGTCGGTATCGTATAAAAAAAGACAAAAACAGTCCGTGGCAATCAGCCACTGTGGTAAAAAAGCTAAATCTTCCTAGATCATACTTGATAAAGGATGAGAATGCTACGGTCTACTGGCGTAACCGAAAACACATTTTGAATAACGACAATCTAAACAAATGTACACACTCACTCTTACCACCGACCAACAACTCTCCTGCAAGATGTTGTATACTTGTGACGTCACTACATTAAGTTCAATAATTATCAATTAGCCCAAATGTTGGCTATACTGTAAAGCCCTCCCCACTCCAGCAAAGATGGCATTCGAACATGTCGGTCCAGAGAAGGACTTAATAAAAAAGCCTTGTCGCCAAAACGTCGTATTAATTTACCGATTAATAGACCCCAAATATAAAACAGTACAAATCCGGAAATGGTAATATTTGGTTCATGGTTAATATTTGATTCTATTCATTGGGAGGCTTGATTTGTTTGGCTTACCATATTGATGCCTACTCAAGTGAGCTAAGTGAAAGGGCATTTACATGTACAATTATTTAGATTGAATCAACAGCGTTTCAGCCAGGGGTCCTGAATAACGTGAAAATTTAACGGGTCACGTTCCCATCTATACCCCTGGGATTCACTATGTATAGTGATATAAAGGAAACGTTTCCTTTCAGGTTCATTTATTTTTTTTCCCCCTGCTGCGACAGAACTACCTACCAAGGCCCTTAATTTTAAATCAGATATCCTCATTAAAATACGAGTATTAGGGCGTAAAAAATGAAAACCTCAATTATACGAGGCGTTAACCTTGCCAGTTTCAACCCCCCTCCTCCCCACCGTTAAACAACCCTGAAAGAACGTACCGTTCTAGAGGATTTTGAAGGCGACAAGTTGGATCAAGTGAATCGTTGAATTTTTATTTTCAGTCCTAGAAAACTCGCACTTTTTTTTCTCCCTCTCACCATCACCCTTCGTAAGGGTGGACAGGGAAAACAGAAATAAAGGGAGTGGAACTTGAAAAATGGTTTAAGTTTCTCGGCACGATCTTCCTTCGAGTGGTGGAGGGACGGGGCAATAATAAAAACCGCCCATAGCAATTTGAGTAAATTGTATTTTATTGTAGGGAGGATTTACTTTATTTCAAATTTTCGAGTGAATCGATTTGGTTTTTTGATTCCCATTATCCTAATTTTCGACGTCGATAATCATACGTCAGAAGCGATAGACATCACGTTCTAATTAACTGGAAAGTTGAACGGACGGGACCAATTTTCTCTGATAGTTCTAATGGCGCACTTTATTCAAGATCCGAACGTGAGTTTACAGTTAACGCCCTTTGATTTAGCGAGAATACAGCAAATTGGAATCTCTGGGTGGGTGAGGGAACACCCCCTCCCCTCCACTGTTCCAATACAAAATTATCCTCTTCTAAAAGAGACTTTCAAATAGTATACGTAGAGCGGAAAATAGCTTAACCAGTATACGATCAAGGCATCACGACGAGAGACGTCGTGTTGGGGGGGGGGGTCGTAAATTAATTTGAGTACCGTATGCTATTTTGTTGCAATTTTCTCTACTTTTGAGATTAATTACCTTTCAGGAAATTCGAGAGTGCAAAATGAGTAATTAATTATTGTCGAAGCCTAAAATATAAATGATTACTTTAATTGAAAAGCGTGTTCTACCCGCAATGGGAGTAGGTATCATCTTACGGTTTAATCAACTTAATTACAGCAAGTGATTGACTCACGAACTTCCGCAACAGTCTCTTCTCAATTCCAGTTTCCGTTCCTTTCAGGCGAATGTTCCGAGTAGGATAATGCAATGAGAACACAATTTTCCATGTATCGATTTTGGTACCAGAATATTTCAACTCTAGATCTATAAATATAATCACTTTTGAGTTGTACGTAGAATGAATTGTTTTAGAATGCTTGCAATCAAGTTAAATGCGAGGGAAATGAATAAATGCAAATTCTCACTTTAATAAGCGTACATCTATCTGTAGATATGTAGCAATATTCACCTTTATTCACTCTTTTTCAACTCTTATTTCTTCCATTTTTTTAAAGAAAAGGAGAAGTTTTTGGGTCAACAGTGTTATAAACTCAGGGAGGCTTGAGTTTAGAGTACTTTGTGAATTCTTATCGACTTATTCAGGAAGTAAATACTTTTTCCAACACTTTAGGCCTGTACTGTGATATTTGACTTTTTATAGTAATAAGATTTTCTTCGACGGGGCTCGAAAGGAATGATTTTTATAGCATTCCCGACGGCATAAAAGCTCTTTAGATAGACAAAAAAAAATCCCTGGATCGATCTTTCTGTCTTAATTCTGATCATCACGCAAGCCACGAGTTTCTTCACCGGCTTTAACTTCACACTCACTCTCTCCCTGTCGAAGGGAATAATAATAAAAAAAAGAGCTCTAGGCTCTACTTTGGAATATACCCCCTCCCCCCCTCCTTCGAGTGTCCTCGATGCCACAATTGAATGGATGCCACTCACCCAATATATTCGGCGTGAATCGGTCAATAAAGGGAAAGATCCTTTCCCTGCGAGGCGGAACCGCGCACCAAAGTTCTTAACGCATTTTTTTTTTTTTTTTTGGAAGGAGATGAATACCCAGCGAGGGTAAAAGAGAGATTTTTTATTTTATTTTATCTCCTTGGAAAAGTTTAAAGAGGATTTCGCTCGGTTTCCGAGTCGAATCGGGTGATAAGATAAAGGGCTTGAAATGTTGTATTCCTAAGGTTACTGGATCAATGAATTAGGTTGTGCAGCGTCGTGCAATGTGGTTTTGTTATGCGGGAAAAGGGTCTAACTTTGTTAAAAACCGACGAGCTACGTGGGGGAAAGGAGTCGCGAGCATCGACTTAATATAAATCGACCACAAAATAAGTGTATTCTTGGTACATAATGTATTTAATTAATTAAGGTAATTCAATGAAAGGCTCCTAGGCTACTAGGAGAGAAACAGCTAAAACATGAACAAGAATAAAACCAGAAGTGCCTGTTCTACATAATGTAAGAAAAGTAGGATTCATGACATACAAATCCTCGAAACCGTCAATTTACCCCTTTAAACTGACTAATTTACGTTGAAACTAAACATTATACCCTTAAACCAAACAATTTGCCCTTCAAAAACAACGAATTCCTGGCTGGGCTGTTGATTTCCGTGAATTCACCAGTTAGGTCTTAATTCAAGCCAAATTGCCAGTTTCTGGACCTATTTTGTGGCGGTTGAACCCAGTCTGGGTACCATGATGATAAATTTCCGCGAAAAAACTGCGACAATTTCGCCTCTCACTCCCCCAGGACTGACCATACAAGCAGACAACGGTAAATTTAGACCCGAGAACCCTGTTTGGTTTGGGTATAACGTGAGTTAAGGTCCAGGAAACGCAAAGACTCGTTTTATGACGATCAAAAGTACATTGAAACTTACTAATGGCAATAATTTTGCTTATGAATGTGATTGGTACGTGCTTACAAGTCATTCAATAAACAAATTGTATGGACAAAAAGTCGCTGAATTGCAACATTGTAGCCAGTGCGATGGACCTACACGCAGTGGCGGACTATGGCTCGGGTGGGGTGGGTGTCCAAACCTCCCCCGCGCCCCTAGGGCGTGGCGCCTCTCTCAGATCATCGTTAAGATTTTCATAAATAGGTAGTGGACGAAAAACGAATATCTGTTTTTGAAATCGTCAAAATCGAGTTGCAGAAAAGGGACTCTGTAGAACTGACTTTTTGCGACAGGAATAACAATTTTCGTCGGGATCACCCCCCTCCCTTAACTATTACTTTTATTTCTCCCTAGAATTGACTGGTATCTTCAAGAATAAAACTGGAAATTCAGCCCCTTTAACTTGATTGGCGTTGCTATAAATCGTGAACCTATTTCAGCCCAGAAACCGCAATGTTGGCTCTATTATCGACGCTTTAAAATCATTACCTGGCACAGGCACTAGTAGAGTCTATCTGATAACGGAAATGGTCAAATATGGCCAACTCAGCCCCTAAAACTAATTATTTGGCTGAAAAAGTTGACATTTTATAGCCAGAAACCACATGCGCCGTGCCCACCAGCCGATTTATTGTCACAGAATCCGTTATTTGGTTATTTTGCAGCTTAAACTGACCATTCGGCCCTAAAAACGTTCAATTACGCCCAAAAATGTGTCAATTCAGACAAAGAATCGCCCAGACAAACTGTAGCGTGTACCGTGGTAGTGGTGAGGAGGACGGACCGCCCGGGCCCACTATCAGCCCCCCCGAAAAGGTTGAATAGGAAAAAATTGAATTTTTAGGTTCTATGTTCATGGATGTAGCCTACATCCAAGAATATTAAACGCATACTTACAATAATACGCATCATGTAGGTCATGTGAAAGACGGCTGAACAGCGATTTGGCTCCTTTCCAAGAATTTCAGTCTCTCCTAACGTTGCAATAAGTGATATCAGCGAAGACTGTGTGCTGAATATTCAATTGAGCCCCCGAGAGCGCTTCTGGTGACTCAAATTTTTAGAAAATTCGCGACTAAAATGGAGAAAATACACCGTCCCCTGTTTCGTTAGGTCCTTGAGCACACTAAACCGCTGATCGTCAATGTACAACTTACTGACGCGGCAAAACGGTTGAAAAACGCGCTAATATTCGCGGTTATAACTGCGAGAACTGCGCTGTTTCGTGGTCTCACGATCCAGCTTCCAGACCAAAATTGTGCAAAAAAATCGCTGATATACATACGCGCGATGTATGGAGGCCATTTCACGGCTACAATGTGTAAATAAACGCAAAAGTGTAGGTTTTGGGCTCAGCCCGCGACTAAAATAGAGAAAACACGCTACTAATTTACATGACAAAAACAACGGTAATTAGGGTTAGAATTGGGCAAAAATGGCAAATTCATAACTGAAATTCCGTATAAAAATTAGCATGTATCGCACAATTCACATGTAAAAAAGAGAATAGATGTTAATTTTCACTGAAAAAGTATCAGAAACCGCTATTTAACAGCTAAAATTGAGAAAACCGAAATCCGTAGCTTCTGGGAGCTTCAAGGCTGAAAATAAAAAACAGCGCTAATCCATAACAAAAGGTAAAGAAAATTGCTAATGCGGGGCTAAAATACACAAAAAATTGCGGCGAAATTGAATAAATCACTAATTAGCGCGGTCAAAATTAAGAAAAACTCTAAATGTTGAACTCTCTCTCTCTAAAAACTCTCCGAGAAGAAATGCTAATCCGAGGCTAAAATTGCGTAAACCGCCAATTCGTAGCTAAAAATGAGAAAATTCGCGAATACACGGGCTAGAAGCGCTAATGCGTTGCTAAAATTGAGAAAAAGTGCCCCAGTTCGCGGCTAAACTTGAGGAAAGTCACCAATTCGCGGACAAAATTGTGGTAAAATTTCCAACTTGAATACTCGCCTTCTAAAGGCAACTGTGTGGCTAAAATTGAGAATTGGGGCTATAAAGTTAAAAAAACACCGCTGATGCTCGAACTGAGAAGAAACGCTGATCTACAGCTAAAAGTAACAAAAAATTGCTAACGCTGTGCTAAAACGTAAAAAAAAAATGCTAATTTGCGGTTAAAAATGGAAAAAATAGCCAATTTGCTGCTAAAAATGCGAAAAACGCCAATTCGTGGCTAAAATTGAGAAAATTCGCTAATTCGCGAGTTAGAAACGCTACTACGCTGCTAAAAACTCTCATGTCTATGAGTTGTCTCATAGCATTCGAGGTGAGCGGTACAAACTCTATTTCTGTCTTCTCAAGATGAGTTGTAAAAAGTGTGATGATGAAATCTCCCCTAAGAAAAAAGTTATTTGTTGTGGGTGTAACGGACAATTTCACCCTAAGTGCACTACTTTCGGGTCTTTCTCAAATTTTAAGAAGGAAAATCCGAAAAATCTGCGTGGAATTGCTCGGAATGTGATGAAAAGGTATTTACTCGTTCCAAAAAGAAACTAGCGGAGAAATTGGATGAAGAGATGAAAATAATTTTTCGGACTCTTCTGAGGACAATGCTCTCGATGATAATAAGGAGGAATTAAAGAAACTGAATATGAACGTGGCTAAAATTCTAAAAAAAGTAGGGTCAACGGATAATCGCGTTGCGGAGCTCGAAAAGTCAGTCAATTATTGTTCCAATAAGATTGATGACTACATGACAAAAGTGGATAAGCTTACCTCGGAAATTAAAACAATATCAAGGGAATATAAAGAACTAAAACTTGCCAATGCTAATCTTTTGAAGGAGGTGGAAGAATTGAAATTTAAAGTATCGACCCTTGAACAACAATCTTTGAACAATGATGTTGTAATTTCAGGAGCCGATGAACTCCTAGATAAAAATTTACCTGAAGTTGTTTTGGAAGTCTGTAAGACGTTGGGGGTGGACATTAATCTTGAGGCTATATCTGATTGTTTTATCTTTAAGCTTCCTAAGAAAAATAAAGATCAGCAGATCGTTAATTGTTGGGTTGTTGTAAAATTTAAGTCGCTTGAAATTAAAAATAAATTAATGATGGCTCAAAAAAATAAGAATATTCTTGTCAAAACTATTTGTCCCGAGTCTAAGGGCCGCTTTATCCATTCATTCATTCATTCATTCATTTTTATTAAATGCCAACACAAAATTAAAATGTAAGGCCACGTCAAAGTTATTACAAATTGAAAAAAAAAACAAATGTTTACAAAGTGACAACCAAAATCACAGGTGCTAATCACAGCTGGAGAAGAATTCTTCGACGCTGTATATGCATCGACGAAGCAACAGCTCCCGAACACCTCTCTTGAAATCCCCGCCTTTGAGATTTTTTAGGCGGCCCGGCAACGCGTTGTACAGCCTGACCCCCACCGACGAGATGCATGTTCGCTGAGTCACCGCGAGGCGACACCTGCGAGCCACTAGACGCTCTCTGTTTCGCGTTGAATAGGCGTGCTCAGGCGCTAAAAATTCCGCATGAAGCTTCACGTACGATACCATTTCAAGGACATAAAGCGCCGGAAGAGTGAGTATCGCAAGCTCTGAAAAAAGCGGCCTGCAAGAAGTGCGGGAGTGAACACCACACATTATTCGTATCGCCGCTTTCTGTAATTTGAAGACGCGCGTCACGCTGGTCGAATTTCCCCACAGGAGAATGCCGTATGACAGATGACTCGCAAAAAAGGAGTAGTACACCATCCGCAGAACAGGAGCCGAGACGAGGCCCACAAGGCGCCGCATCGCGAAGAGACTGCGCGATAGGACCTTACACAGGTGCGTGATGTGGCTGGTCCAGGAGAGTCGATTATCCATGTAAAACCCGAGGAATTTTACTTCGGAAGCACTGGTCGACGAGGAGGTCAGATTGAGTGTCAGGTCCTGAGTTTTAGCTGCGTTTAGATGCAGACGATTGGCCACGCACCAGTCACCGATTTCGGAAGAGCATTGTTTAAGCAAACGTCTGCATCCCTCATCGTCACCATCCCGGCACATCACGGTAACATCATCAGCAAACAGGATAGTGTTGACGTTGCCTTTAGTTAAAGCGCGAGGCAAATCATTAATGAATAACAAAAACAACACCGGACCCAACCGGGATCCCTGTCTGACCCCGAGATTTCTGCACACCAGAAGATCAGATACCTCACTGCCAAATTCGCAATACTGACTCCAGCCGTTAAGGTAAGACTCAAGAAACCCGACAAAGAGAGGACAAAACCCATAATGCTGCAGTTTAGCCAGGAGAATTTCCACATTCACCGAATCGAACGCTTTAGATAGGTCAAACAGGCGAACGGACACCCGTTGCCTGGACTCGAGATGCTCGAGACAGTCATCAACAAGCTTTATGGCCCCAGCAGTAGTGGAGCGTCCCTTGCGAAAGCCAAACTGATGGTCCGAGATAACCTTGTGCTGCTCGAGGAAGAAGACTATCCTCGAAAGGATAATGTCTTCGATGACTTTGGCCAATACAGGAATTATTGAGATGGGTCTGTAGCCATCGAAGGATGTCGCAGACGATTTGGGCAAAGGTATTACCTTGGAGACTTTGAGAGAATTAGGGAACACCCCAGCCACAAAGCATGTATTGATCAAGTGGGCAAGAGGCTCACACACAGTCGACGCAATAGCTTTGAGACAGCAGGATGACATGCCCAAGAAATCCTGCGAAGCCGACGACTTCATGCGACCTATAGAAGCGTATACCTCCTCGACAGTGGTAAGTTCCAAGGCAAGAGAAGGAGGGCGCGCCGAAACTTGATCCAGATAAACCATAAAGGAAGTCTCAGGGGGAGGCAAAGAGTCAACCATCCTCGAGGCACTGTCACGGAAATGTACGTTGAAATCCGAGGCCGTTAGATTCGAACCTGGCATGGGTTTCTTCAAGGGCTTGCTATTCAGTTCCCTATGAACAATTCTCCACGATTCACGAGACCTGTTCACGGACGACGTAATTCGTTCGTCGTTATGCGCCCGTCTAGCGGCGGACAAAGCTGTGCGATACTCTTTCCTAGCAGCGACGAAAGCACTACGAAAATTCAAGCGGTGCTGAGGATCGGAGGTACACCTATAACTCCGAAGCAGATCCAAATAGATATCGCGTTTCGTTTCCAACTCAGATGTGAACCAAGAATCCTTCATCCTTCGTCGGTCGTCAGACACTATCCAGGGGCAGCAGGCGTCCAATCCTCTCACAAAAAGGTGTAGGAAGAGTTCCAACTTTTGAAAGGAGTCTTTAATCTCGTAAATCCTAAGCCAAAGGCCAGGCTGAACTAGCCAAGAGGTGAGACTAAGCAGTCGGTTAGCTCCAAAATGACGTTTTGGGGCAGACTTGCCATTTTTAACTACAGGAGCTTGAAGGCGCAACGTTACGTCGTGCGCTTTATGGTCAGAGAACTGCCAATCGATTATGCTGGAGCTGAACCAGGAATGATGGATATTTGTGAATATGTTATCGAGGGCGGACTCCCTACCATTACCGTGAATTCTGGTGCACTGGTATATGGAAAATGGAGTGCAGTCTACTCCGAAACTAGTCGGCCATTAATAAAATTTGAATGTTTGTACTCAAATAATCTTTAATTACTTAATAAGTATATTGTTTGCGACGGTACATGTTCAAAGAAATTTCATGCAGCTTGTGCAGGCTTCGCAGAGGATGAGTTTTCGGCTCTTCGGTCTCTTCGCCCCAGGATCAAATGGTTTTGTGAACCATGTGGTGTGAAAGCACAGGGTTTCTGGCTGGGGGAGGAGAGGTGTACCTCAGCCTCAATTCTCAACGTCGTAGCAGAGGAGTTGCGGGCAGTGAGTGAAATTAACTTGGAGCTAAAGAATCAGCTAGCTGATTTAAGAAATGAAAATAATGGAATAAAAACAGTCTTATCCTCAATTCTCAATAAACTTGGCCTACCTGTATTGGGTTGCGGAACTGAACAAAATTCGACTCAGGAAGGGAATTTTGTTTCCACTTCCCCTGCTTCAGTTGATGGTAACGACCCTGATGCTCCTCGGCATTGCAATAATTCTGACGACGGGTTTTCACTCGTAAAACGGAGACGTGGGCACGGAAGTGACTCCAAAGTTCATTCGACTCGTGAGTTGACAAGTTTACAATTTAAGAATGTAAACAAAGCTAGCAGTATCAATGCAACGGCGTTTAGTCCCGATGTGGTCATGCCCACGCCACCTCCCGGTTCGATGCTGACTCAAAAAAATGAGAAGAAAAATAATTTTCTCAAAGGCCGAACGCCTGCGGTCACGGGGAAAAAAGCAAACCTTAGAAAACTTGTAGCTCCTGTAAAAAAAGCGATTTTCCTTTCCAGATTTGCCCCTGATGTAACTTCCGACGACATACTGAATCTCGTCAAGGATTCTTTTCCAGACATCAAACTCGACTGCGTTAAGCTGCCAACGCGTCATGCTTGGTACTCGTCATTTCGTTTAATTACGGACGTTTCATCGTACGATTCTCTGATGGATCCTAATTACTGGCCAGAGGGTTGCCTAATTGCTCCCTGGCGTATTCCTCGACCACCGACACGTCATGAATCTGACTCAGCTCCGCGGAATGATTGACTAGGCACAACAAACGATCAATTTAACTTTTCCGTTTTTCACTCTAATATCCAGGGTCTCCCCAGCAAGCTCTTTAGAACTGGAATCTTTTCTTTTAACTCGTCCCGACATCAGTATAATTTGTCTCACCGAACACTGGCTGACTAGTACCGCTATTGGATGTCATGTACCGAATTCCTTCTTTCTGGGATCCTCCTTCTGTAGGGGAGTGGGGCGTCACGGAGGATCTTCGGTATTCATTAGAAGTGGTCTGGGCTCGAGTGAGATCGCCAGTCTGGTTTCTCTCTCGCTTGAGGCCGTGATCGAGATTTCCGCTACTCGAATTCTACTCCCGGACATCGTTGTGTGCTCGATTTATAGGCCTGCGGGTGGCCCGCTCCACGGATTCTTCCGCACTTTTCAGGAATTTCTTGATAGACTGGGCCGTATGAACTCCCCAGCGTTGCTTGCTGGAGATTTTAATATCGACATACTCAGTGGGGAATCGGATGCCAACTATTTTCTGAACTTGCTATCATCCTATGACTTTCAGCCCTCTATATACCAGTGCACCAGAATTCACGGTAATGGTAGGGAGTCCGCCCTCGATAACATATTCACAAATATCCATCATTCCTGGTTCAGCTCCAGCATAATCGATTGGCAGTTCTCTGACCATAAAGCGCACGACGTAACGTTGCGCCTTCAAGCTCCTGTAGTTAAAAATGGCAAGTCTGCCCCAAAACGTCATTTTGGAGCTAACCGACTGCTTAGTCTCACCTCTTGGCTAGTTCAGCCTGGCCTTTGGCTTAGGATTTACGAGATTAAAGACTCCTTTCAAAAGTTGGAACTCTTCCTACACCTTTTTGTGAGAGGATTGGACGCCTGCTGCCCCTGGATAGTGTCTGACGACCGACGAAGGATGAAGGATTCTTGGTTCACATCTGAGTTGGAAACGAAACGCGATATCTATTTGGATCTGCTTCGGAGTTATAGGTGTACCTCCGATCCTCAGCACCGCTTGAATTTTCGTAGTGCTTTCGTCGCTGCTAGGAAAGAGTATCGCACAGCTTTGTCCGCCGCTAGACGGGCGCATAACGACGAACGAATTACGTCGTCCGTGAACAGGTCTCGTGAATCGTGGAGAATTGTTCATAGGGAACTGAATAGCAAGCCCTTGAAGAAACCCATGCCAGGTTCGAATCTAACGGCCTCGGATTTCAACGTACATTTCCGTGACAGTGCCTCGAGGATGGTTGACTCTTTGCCTCCCCCTGAGACTTCCTTTATGGTTTATCTGGATCAAGTTTCGGCGCGCCCTCCTTCTCTTGCCTTGGAACTTACCACTGTCGAGGAGGTATACGCTTCTATAGGTCGCATGAAGTCGTCGGCTTCGCAGGATTTCTTGGGCATGTCATCCTGCTGTCTCAAAGCTATTGCGTCGACTGTGTGTGAGCCTCTTGCCCACTTGATCAATACATGCTTTGTGGCTGGGGTGTTCCCTAATTCTCTCAAAGTCTCCAAGGTAATACCTTTGCCCAAATCGTCTGCGACATCCTTCGATGGCTACAGACCCATCTCAATAATTCCTGTATTGGCCAAAGTCATCGAAGACATTATCCTTTCGAGGATAGTCTTCTTCCTCGAGCAGCACAAGGTTATCTCGGACCATCAGTTTGGTAGATGTTCTGGTGGCTAGTTTTATAAACGAAATTAAATCATTAATTGAAGAATGTTCGGTTAATTATAGCATTAAGACAAACAGTAAATTTCGGAAGAGTAAACATTGGGCTTCAAAAGGAATTATTACTTCTATTAGAAAGCGTGATCATTTATTTAAAAAGGCTAAATTACATAGGGACGATGAACAAGCATGGGGTAAATTTAAGACGTATCGAAATATTCTAAATAATGTGATAAAAACAGCCAAAGTTATGCATTATAGAAAGTTGGTAAATGAGGCAAAACATGATGGAAAAAAATTGTGGTCAATTGTAAACGAAGCTACAACGGGAGTAAAAAAGAAGTCCTCTACTAGATTTGATATTAAAATTAATGATAATACGACACTAACGAAGGATTTTGATGTTGCACAGGCCTTTAATTCTCATTTTGTTAGTGTGGGAGAACAAGTGAGGCAAAAAATTAGGCAAGGTAGTGAATCCTATAGTGACCCTAATATGATTTGTAATTTTCGAAATGTTAAATCTATTTTTTTGAAACCTGTTTGTAGTATGGAAATTATGAATTTAATTAGTAATTTGAAAACCAGATGTTCTTATCATGAGGATGGTATGACTAATGAGCTTTTAATAAGGATAAAGGATTTTATTGCAATGCCCCTGGAGCGAATATTTAACAGATGCCTGGAGTCCGGTCATTTTCCGTCTTATTTTAAGAGAGCATTAGTCATTCCACTATTTAAAGCTGGGGATTGCAGAGAGGTCAGCAACTACCGGCCTATCTCTCTGGGATTAACATTGGGTAAATTATTGGAAAAGTGCATTAAGTCCAGGATTTCAGAGTTCTTGCTAACTCATCAGATTATCTCCAAAAGGCAATTCGGTTTCCAGGCTGGCTTATCAACGGACCACGCGCTGTTTGAAGTATCGAAGTTTATCAGTGAGCGCTTGGATCAAAACTTGAGCGTGTTTGGAGTATTCATTGATCTTCACAAAGCCTTCGACTGCATAAGCCATGAATTACTTTTCAAAAAATTGGAGAGCTACGGTATCAGAGGGGTTGCTCTCGACTTGATGGTCACGTATATCACAGGAAGAACGCAAAAAGTCAAAATAAATGACACTGTCAGCCATGAGATGGTTCTAAAATCCGGTGTACCACAGGGTTCCGAGTTGGGTCCGCTGCTGTTCATCTTGTACTACAACAGTATTTTCGATTTGGACATTTCGGCTACCCCATTCTGCTTCGCGGACGACACGGTCTTCATGTTCAGTGGCGCTAACTCTGGAGATGTTATTGACAACTTTTTGAAGGATTTAAAAGTGATAACGCAATGGCTTAACACAAATTGTTTTTTGTTAAACTTTGAAAAGTCTTCGATTATTAAATTTTCCATTGTTTCGCGATTCGAGGATGAAGATGATAGTCATTTGGTGATTCACTCCGAAGGTTGTAAAGATAGGTGTAATTGTGGCTGTGATAGGATTAAATACGTTAATCAGTGTAAATACTTAGGTGTAACTTTTGACTATAGAATGCGATTTGAAGCTCATGTAAATATCCTTGTTAGCCGTCTGAGGAAATTATTCTATAAATTCAGAATTTTAAGATGCATAATTAATATGGATACGTTACGATTAGTATACTATGCGTTATGCCAGTCCATTATTTCCTATGGAATTTTAGTTTGGGGTAGTTCACATAAATATATCATAAATAGAGTAATGGTAGCGCAAAAAACCCTGATTAAAATAGCTTTAAAAAACCCCTTTCTGTATTCCTCCTCTAGATTATTTGAAGACTTCAGTGTATTTACAGTTGATCAGTTGCGTACTATGTCAATTTGCCTCCATATGTATAAAGTTTTTTCCTCTGAATACATTAATAAGCACGCTCATTTTACAAGATTGTCTCAATGCACAAACATTATTGTTCCTATTCGTAATACTGGCTTTCTATGACAGACACGCTTCAATCCTAGCTTTAAAAATTGCTGTTATTAATAGGTTTAATTATTGTCAGTTCGAGTCCCTTAAACAATTTAAAAGATATCTAGTCACTAAATTAAGAGAAAATAGTCTTAAGGTACCAGAATAACTTTGTTCATGTTTATATCTATTTCGCTGTAGCTGTTGTCATTGTTGTTGTATTTGCTGCTGCTTTGAGTAATTTGGCGTAATTGTCATTCATTTGTGTTTGTTGAGTTATTTTTGTTGCTCATTGTACTAGGTAGTTAGGTAAATGATTATTTATTCGTCCTTTTTTCACTCGCCGCTGTTATGAGTCAGCTCCAGTCCTCTACTCAAGTTTACCTTCTTGAGGGCTGGTTAAATAAATAAATAAATAAAATTAAAAAAAGCGATTACTCGCGGGTAAAATTCAGGAAAATCACTGATTCGTGGCAAAAATCGTGAAAAATTTCAATTTGCATCAAAAATTGAAAATAAGCCAACTCGCGGCATCTAAAGGCAACTTTGAGGCTAAAATTGAGAAAAAGCGCTAATTTTTGGCTCCATAGGTAAAATACTGCTGATTTGTGGCTGAGAAAAATCGCTAATTCATAGCGCATGGTGAACAAAAAAGTGGGATTTGAGCCCAAAGTCGGAAAAACCTGATATTTTGCGGCTATTATTTAGGAACATAGGTACGAAACGCTAATTTTCAGCCCAAACTGAGAACAGTGCTAAAATGTAGAAAAAATCATGTTAAATGTAGAAATGCTGCTAAAGTGGTGAAAACTCAACTTGGGGGGGGGGGCTCTTGGAGATTTCCGCCCCGGGCCCCGATAGGTGCAGGTCCACCAGTGCAGCCAATGAAGAAAACTGACTGTCCCGTGGAACAACTTCTGGTGGATAAATTTATCGAGAATGCAGTGAAAATACGGTGGGGAAGGGCCGAAAATATATACTTTTGTCCATCCTATACTCCAGTTGGGGCAGGGCAATGGCCTGCCCCACCCCCTAAACTTTACGCCGCTGCGTTATCAGTCAAAGGCACCCCCCCCCTCCTGCGCATCGATATCCCAGTCCGCCACTGCCTACACGTACCGTGGCTCGGGGTGGATATGTCTATGAGGCCCTTTAATCTCTAAATAGACAAGGAATATTTTTTTTTGTTACGTTAAATTATGACTTTTTAGGAATTTTGGTCATAAAATTGCCTCTAGGAACCGCAGTATTTGTTTTTTCTCAATTTCATCACCGAATTAGCTGGTTTTCTCAAATTTATGCCGTGCACTAGCGCATTTTCCCAAATTTTAGTCGCGAATGATCGCGTTCCCTCAATCTCAGCCGCCGATTTTCTCAAATTCATCAGCTAATTAGCATTTTCCCCCGTTTTTGCTGCGTTTTTTTTCACTTTTTAATCTGCGTCCAATACGTGCGGCGGTATCCACGTGACTGTAGAGGCCAGAGCGGGTGATTCTCAACAAAAACGCACAGATAGGACATTGCTGTTAGTAATTCCCGCTGTAAACGCTGAAATCGCGTGACTCCCGCTCATGTATAGGGTGGATCTTTAGGCATGCGGATTAACACTTTTTCTCGATTTTAGCCGCGTATATTATTTCTTAATTACTGTCAAGAATTACCACTTTTACTCACTTTTAGCCGCGAATTCACGGATTTTCTTAAAATAATCAGCAACTTGGTGTTTTTCTCGATGGAAAGAACGCTTTTTCTCATGGGCTTTTGCTGCGATTGAGCACTTCTTCTCATTTTCAGCTGCAAATTAGCGATTTCTTCACTCTTATCATCCATGTATTTTCTCTGAATTATAGCCGCAAATTAATTTTAGCCGCAAATTTGTAATTGTTTTTGAATTTTGTTATTCATGAACGATTTTTCTCTATTTTAGCCGTGAATATTAGCGCTTTGTCTAAACTTTTTACAGCGTTCTTCAAAAAGTCTCTACGCAATTCACAGATCTACACGCGTTCTCAATTATTAGCCGCTAATCGAACGCTTTAAATAAAACCTAAAAATCTATATATTTTTTTTCTCTCTTTAAGCTTTTCGGGGGCCGACTCTGAAAGGTGGCCTTGGAGCGGTCCTCATCGACTCTACTTGGGTACGGCTAGGTATACTAATTGGAGGCGATTCACCGCGAAATTGCTACGGCTGGAGATAAAAATATGCAAAAATTGAAAGTTTCGGGTATGAATATCACCAAAATAACAAGTTTTTGGTCTTCAGGGGGCCCTTTAAATATATATATACATTCCGGAGACCACTGAATTCATGTTCTAGAGGTTCTGAAACATGAAAAAAACATGACATGACCCATGTTTGCCACCATCACGAGACCAATAGTGCATTTTCAGAATGAAATGCACTAAAATCAAATATAGTATAGTGGGCGTGGAATGAAGTTGGTCATTGCATGCTGGTTTTTTAAAAACATCCGGTCACTACCAAGGAGCATTCATGTTTTCAAACATTGCATCGTGTGAACAGGGCTTAGTTTATTGATGATTTTTTTAGAAACCTATTTCAAACTCTTTCAAAGAAGTACGGGAGGGAGGGAGAGTGAGAGAGAGTGAGAGAGAGGGTGAGAGAGAAGAAGAATGGTTGGTTAATTGACCGGAAGGCTATCTCTCGAAGGGTCTTTAGGGTGCTCTACTCCTCGTTACCCACCAACCACTACCTTTTCTCCTATCGCAAAACAGCCCTGTTCACCAGTGATCGTGGCTGCTTAACTGCGTAGGTTTTTTTTTTTTTTTTTTTCGTGGGATAGGAAGCCCATTTAGCCAACTACGACGGCAAGGGGACTCGCTCCTCCACCCCACCCCCACCCAAGTTGATTCTTCTCCAACGAAGAGAATGTCCGTAATTTCCACGACCACCACTAACCCAACTTTTCGCCATGCTTTGAACTGGCAACAAGGAAAAGAAAGGTGGTGGTGGTGAAAGGAGCCTTATTCTTGTTCTGCAACGGTAACGACCTGCGAGAGTTTTATTTTTCGTAATGTAAAAAGTCACCCTTTACGTTTTACCACTGGTTCAGTCAGAGCTTCTGTGATAACTAAGTCATCCGAATAATGACGTATCATACTGGAAAGGAATTTCTAAAAGCGCGGGGCTAAGTGGAATAACGTGAACCTTTCACGTACAGTCGTTGGTTTTGGCCGAATTTTTTCACTCCGCGGCGGCAGCGGGACAGCGGGCGTTTCCTTGCGTATCAGCGATGATGACGACGTATATAGCAGCTGTTCACAAGAACACGATGGCCCGAAAAATGGGCCAGAAAAATCGCTGGAATCACAGGGTGAATCCAGTGGCGTAACAACACCTATCGGGGCCCGGGACGGAAATCTCTAGAAGGCCCTTTAGTCTCTTATTAAACTGGGAATATATACTTTTTAGTAGCGTTGAAGAACATATTTTTCAATCACGAAAGTGCCTCCGAAAACCGCGTACCTGTATGTGTTTTCTCAATTTCAACTGTGAATTAGCGTTTTTTTCTCAATTTTAGCAGCGAATTAGCGCATTTTCTCAATTTTAGCTGTGAATCGGCTCTTATTATAAACTGCTAGCCGTGAAGTTGTCTCAAGAATCCGAAAATTAAGAAGCGTTTGAGTGCTCTTTCCCAATTTGATCCAAAAATAAGCAATTTTTCTAAATTTAAGCATTGAATTGGCACTTTACTCCATTTTAAACGCCAATTCATGTTTTTCTCTATTAATTATACCCGCGAATTAGCGCCTTTTCTCAGTTTAAGCCACTTGAATTAGCACTGTTTCTCAATTTTATTTCCGAAGTTGCCCCAGGAATCCGCGAGTTGGCGTTTTCTCAATTTCAGCTGTGAATTAACGTTTTTCTCTCAATTTTTATGAAAAAATGGTCCAGTACGCCTCGATTAAATTCAATTTATTATTGTGTGCCGACGTTTCGTCATCGTTTGGCAGCGAATTTAGCACATTTTCTCATTTTTAGCAGCGAATCGGCGCTTATTGTAAACTCCCAAGCATGAGTTAGCCACGAAGTTCCGTAGCGCTTGAGTGCTCTGTCCAAATTTTAACCGCAAATTAGCGTTTTTCTTTATTTTAAACGCCAATTTGCGTTTTTCTAAATTTGACCCGTGAATTAGCGCTTTTCCGTAGTTTTAGCCCCTTGATCTAGCGTTTTTTCTCAATTTGATTCCTGAAGTTGACTCAAGAATCCGGGAGTTGGTGTTTTTTAAATTTTAGCTGTGAATTAGCGTTTTTCACCATTTCAAACGCTATATCTCTATATTCTCTATTTTACCCTTGAATTCACGTTTTTTATTTATTTTACCCGCGAGTTAGAGCTTTTTCACAGTTTTAGCCGCTTGAATCGGCGTTTTTTCTCAATTTTATTTCCGAAGTCTCCCAAGAATGTGCAAGTTGGCCGTGAATGAGCACATATCTTAATTATAGCTGCGAATTACAGCGCTTTTACACGATATTATCCATAAAATAGCAATTTTTCATACCTTAGCTGCGTGAATTAGCATTTTCTTCTCTTTCAGACGCGAATTCGCGTTTTTCTCTATTTCATGTAAGAACCACAGCGTGTTTTCTTAATTCCAGTCCTACCCCCGAGAATCTGTGAGTCGGTTTTTTCTCAATTTTAGGTGTGAATTCGCGCTTTTTCTCAATTTTTAAAGCTGCTAAATTGTAGCACTTTAACACAATTTTAGCCGTGAATTCGCGTTTTTCTCTCTTTTTTTTTTTAATCCTCTCTTTAATTTTTTAATTAATTACTAGTCGCACGGTAAATAGACGGTAATAGAGTAATAGACGGTAAAATATATAAAATTGAAAAGAATATTCAACTCAACAAAACCATTTAAATTTATCCAAACTTAGTTTACGTTTTATTTTAACATTTAGGCCCGGCTAGAGGGTGAATCTCTTAAACTCGCTCGTCTGATCCAAAATCCGTTTCAATTTTCGGAGTCCCCCGACTACTCTTTCATTTCAGCAAATCGGATCGAACAGCGTTAACTGTTGATGTCGAGGGGAACGAGAGAGATTGCAAACGGGCCAGTTCAAGTGATCTAGCGTCCTTAGATGCCTTCGTCTAACGTGAGAGAAGACTTTTCGAGAAGACGTTGGCGAATCTCCGGCGAGTACAATACATTAATGAATGCGTCTCTGATGAAATCGTCCCGGTTTTGATCGGCGGTGACAGCCTTGAATTGATAATCTGTTATGTATTTAATTATTGGGAGTGTAGGATGGATGTAAGTCTTGAATATAAATGTAAAAGCAAGTCTGTTTTTGTAATGATACCCTCGCGCTCGAGCCTACTCAACTCTTGTTCTATACGTGTTTGAAGAGCAAAAGGTACGGGACGTGCTTTCCTGAAAACAGGATTGGCGTTCGGCAAAAGTTGTAAATCGCATTGAAAGTTCTTCACTTCTCCCACCATTTCCGAGAATAATTTTTTATAACGAGGTAGTGTGATATTGAGGAAACGAGAGTGAATGGAAGAATGTGAAGGAGAAGGAATTTTATCTCCTTTGCACAGAGTGTTACACGAAAAAAGTTCAAAAGCTTCAATCCAAGCTCGACCAAGGAGAGAGACGACGTTTTCGCTGACAACGAACCCGAAAGACACAAAAAAAAAACCGAACTGCGCCAGTTGTTATGTATTTAATTATTGGGAGTGTAGGATGAATGTAAGTCTTTAATATAGTTGTAAAAGCAATTTATTCACGGAACATAACGTAAGTGAAATAACTCATAATTCAGAACAGACTGAGGCCTTACATTATAAAAGCAAGCTTAGTTCTTTTGAGAGCCCCCACTCCGGCACTATCCCGATTATGCGCGCTCAGATTTTATGATTAATTAAAATATATATCACAATCTTTGCCCATAACTGTTAATGCCCGAAGGTACTGATCTATTGACTCATCGGAGTTTTGACGGCGAGTCGCTAGCTTGTATCTTGCATACATTTCGTTGTCGGGCTTGTCGTAGATGCGCTTGAGCACTTCAACAGTTACTTATGAAGTTATCGACGTGATGAGAAACGAAGTTGATCAAGAGTTTTAGTTTCGTAGTGTCTGATAGCGGATCCCTCTTTGAGAGTTGCAGAGAAAGGCCGTGTCGTCCGCGAATTGAGCGTTAGTCATTGTTTCTGGAAAAGGGATGTCACCCGCATAGACGAGATTATAACAGGGCGGGGCCCAGTACACTCCCCTGTGGAACTCCTGCTTTTATACATCGTGCACGGGACATGGCTCTCTGGTAACGAACAGAGAACGTGCGGTTCGTCAAGTAGGATAAAAGGACACGGTAATATGTGTCTGGGAGGGCATTTTTTTAACTTATGAAGCATCCCTGAGTGCCACATTCGATCGAATGCCTTTTCGGTGTCAGCGAATAGTCCAATACACGTTTCTTTTCTTTCGTAGGTGTCCAGTATTTTATCAGCTACACGATGCAATTGATGGAGACATGAGTGGGCACTGTGGAAGCCGAACTGTGAGGCAGGGATGAGAGGTTCTAGGTAAAGAATGAGTTTTGGAAGGAGTAATTTCTAGAAAATTTAGGAGAAAAGAGGAAGAAGACTTATAGGACGATAACTGTAGGGACTATTTGAGGTCTTTTTGGGCTTATGTATGAGGATGACAATAGCATGTTTCCATTTTGAGGGAATATAGCCTAGGTGCAGGCAGGCATTGAAGATTTGGGTCATCAAAACAAGTGTGTTCCGAGGTACGTGGGTTAACAGGGGTGCTACTATATTATCATTACCCGGGGCTTTACGACATGCAGATCGCCGAATTATATTTTTGACTTGGGCTGGGTGAAAGAATTCGTAGAAAGGGCTAAGTTGTAGAGGCGATGTTAATGACTGCTGGACCTCTTCTTCAATTGGGCTCGGTTGTCAGTTTGGAGTGAATTGATCCTCTAAAATTGCCGAGAACAGTTCAACCTTTTCAGAAGGAGTTGAGTACCATCGCTGATGTAGTTGAAAGAGGAGGTATGCCAGGACTTTTTTTGGTGAGGGATTTAGATTTAGTTTTTCTCCACAGTGTTCCATTCCTGGTACCCGGAAGGACTAGGCTACGATTAGTTTCTTCCTGTCTATTTTTTTTTCAGTGCGTCATTCAGCTCCTTAGATGCTTTGTTCAGTGCAGTTTTGTGAGCAGGGTAACGAGTGACATTCCATAGAATTTTAGCTATTCTTTTAACTTGGAGAATCTGAGGGAAATGCTTTCGACTTTTGGAGCTGGTCGTGCACAGGGCATCATTTATAATTAGCTGCAACCGCTCCACGACAATTAGTACAGATTGGGGTCGCATCTGGAGGTCTTGGACACGATTTTGTTGGATGGTCACCGTCGTATTTCACACACCTTTCCTTTTTGTAGCAATAGTTCCTTGAGTGGCCATATTCTTGGCTGTACGTTTAGGACGAGGAGGTTCAACTTTCACTACTACGTGGTATAGCCTTTTTAGGTTTTAGATCTCGGAATATTTTGTGTTCGGTTTCAGATAACGTTGACATCCGTTGTGTGGCAAAGGCCTCTGATAACGACCCTAAAAGCACGCTCGTTTTTAATTTGGAAAGTGTGGTATTCCGCGTGTTTTTCTTCGAGGAATGATATAATGAGATCCAAAAGAAATATAAAGTAAATATTTTCGATAAAATTATCTGAACCGGAAAAGAATGTACAAAACAACAACAAAAGCGCACAACCTTTCACTCTCAGAGCTAAAACTGAACTCGAACTAATATTACGATAGGTAATAAAAGCTGTTGTGTTCTCCACAGGTTATCCTGTAGAGACCCGTAAACAATTTCGACGAATAACTCGATCAGCGTGGATTTTAATCGTATATACTTTTTGTACAAAACCTCCGGTGAATCCTCTTTGAAACCTATGACCAAAAGAGAACAGTTTCAGCCCTCTCCTCTTCGTTTCTCACGTTCTCCCCACATGGGGGCCACTTTCTGGATTAATTAAACTTCAACTTCGTTATACATTTCCCCAAGAATTTAGTTTCCACTTGGTTCCTTTTACATTGAAATGGAGATTTAGGCTGTGCGATGCTTTTAAGTTTGTTAGGCATCTAATCCCTCTCTAGGCCCTCTGTATCACCGTAGAATTCTCAGAAGGCAAATACACTGAGAAGCGTTAAAGTTTTTAGCAGTTTCATATTTTTGAATTATACAGTTATTTTAATAAGTTTTTAAAAAATACGATATTTAAGTCCGTTTCGTTGTGAGAACCTGAACACCTTGGAGCTCCCCACCACCACAACTCATCTTAATTATCAAATTGATTAATCGCGACCGAAAAGAATGAAAGGTTTTAATTACAATCATTGTGGACGAATCACGTTCAAGTTTTCACCATTTGCTCTCTCTTCCACTTCAATCCCCTTTAGATTGATCAGAAGACGGTTTCTAATGGGCGGCTTGCGGGTTTGCATTCGCTAATTACGTGCTGCTTCACTGTTAGGGAAACTAAAGTAAACGGGATGTGGAGGGGGGGGGGGAGAGGACTTTTCAGACCTCTTCTCTCCCTTCATCCAGTCTGCAATCTCACACGCCTAAATTACAGTTCGCCCATTCGCTCTCACTTCGTCTTTCTCACTTTGAAGGCCGTGCAAAAGTGGGTTTAACAGAGAGAGCGAGAGGATGCCTGACGGTGCTGTGAATAGCTAATGATTACTCACATCACACGACCGTCCTCGATTCATGCACGGAGAGGATGAACAAGACAAGACGAATCTAGACGATTCAATGGCTTGGAATGAAACATTGACGGTGAAATGGTCAGGATGTGGTGAATTTTCTTTGGGAAGAGGATCGCCATTCAAAAGATTCGTTGAAGAATATTGAGCACGTTGAGGGAAGAATGTCGTTTTGAACAAAGCAGTAATTTCCTTCCTCAATTTTTACTGAGAAACATCAATCTTGCTCCTTTTTTTTTCACCTTTTTATATAAATTTATCAACTTCGGCAAACAAATAAACATGTTAAAACTCTCGACTGATGACGTTATGAAGACGGACTCTCGAGCCAATTTCCTCGGGGGAATCAATTTACTGGGTGTTTCAGATTGGGCCTGGGGGAAGGGGGAAACTCTTCATTTCCTGTTAATGTTAGAGTGGGGGTGGGTTGCACAGTCACCTCTCTTGTATAATGGAGAGACGAAAGTTCTCGTGAAAGTGATTATACGGATCTCATTTTTAGCTGGAATTGATTTATATCTTGATTCCGTATTTCAAGTTCCAAGGAAAAGCATCCGTTGGAAACATTAAAGGCTCACCGTTGATTCCAAAGTGGACTTCCCATTTTCCTGAATTTTGTGTAGTGTCAGGCGTAAAGGGTGCTCATTTGACTGAGATATAGCCCATTTTTCTTTAAAAAAAAAAAAAAAAAAAAAAAACGCTTGAATCGTTCATTGAATATTAATTATTCCCCGCGAATAAGTTATACCTAGCCAGGTTATACACTGGATTTGTTGCGGTACCTTGCTTGCCTGCGCCTTGTATTTGAAGAGACGAAGATTACGTGTTACTTTCTTTTCATTTTACTTCAACCTAAGCACGGTGCACACCTTAGAGTAACAATAACACTAGAGAGCTGGTTGGACTGCGCGTCATGAAAAAAGTGAAGCAAACACCTTAGTCACGTGACTTGGGTAATTTCTTCCCGAGTTCTTTTAAATTCTTGTAGTTCTCAATCTCCCCGTCAAGTCTGAGGGGGTTTAAATTTTTATATATTTATGTGGAAGGATTGATATGCCTCATCGAAAAATTTTTTTTTGGAAAATGTGAAACTTCCTCATTACACCGAGAGCTAAACTTACTGCACTGGGAAAAAAAAGAGGCACTTTCTCGGTTAATTTTAACCGAGAAATCTCGGTAAAATGTTTGCAACCGTCACGAGTCTGTAATGTCAACCGACAAGCTTGATACGGTTGAATGCACGTCTTGACTCGGTTAACGCATGTTGTCGGTAAAATGTTTGCAACCGAGTCTGACGGTCAAGCCACAAACACGGTTAAACACATGATCCCAGTCAGTTGAGACATATCTGTTGAATGAACCGTCACTAGACGGTTAACTCTAACCGTTACTTTACGGTAGATTCTTCCGACCCACAACTCCCTTGTCTGTTACAGCAACTGTCAAACATCGGTGAAAGCAGACCGTATACTCGGTAATCACAGCCGTGTCAGGCGGTTAGTCCAACAGTGTGTTTACGGTAGTGGCGAACCGAATTTTGGATATTATACGGTAGCATCAGCAGAAAAAAAGCGGTAAAATTCTACTGTCATTACGGTTGCATCAACAGTTACTCAACGGTAAAACAGGTATCTCTACTCCGTTAAGAAACACCGTCTTGAGTCTGGTGTCAACCGTGACATAACGGTACATGCTACCGTTGGCATACAGTGGAATATACCGTTATATCACAGTTAAAACAGGTGTCTCACCTCGGTTAAGAGGTACCGTCTTGAGTCTGGTGTCAACCGTGAAATAACGGTAGATACTACCGTCGGCATACGGTAGAATATACCGTTTCTACTGTGGTACAAACGGTAATTTGTCACCGACTTTCTCGGTACGTGCTTCCACTTTTCACGGTTAGCCTTACTGATTCTTTACGGCCAAATTTGCCGCAAAAAATGGTTGAGCCGAGCGTCAGAGGTAAACCGCAGATTAAATTTCCATTTCAAATGAATTTGAAATGGACTCCACTCAAGACCCTAAAAAAAAAAATTTGAGTTACCGTGAAAGTGAGTGTACTGAAATTCTGTTATTGGCCAAAAAAGATTAAAATTGGAAATGGGATGAACGTAAATTTTAGTTCACATGCGAAGAAGTCGTGAAAGAAGAAACACGAAATATATTCAAACATAGTACAAAACAATAAGTAGAAAATTCACCACCGTCATTTCAATTCACCGTCATTGAATTCTGCTTTACCGTCACTTCGCTCGGTTTTACCCCGTCATTCAACTCGGTAACATGGTCGCTCAACTCGGTTTCACCGTCATTCAATCGTGTAGTCGCTCAGCTTCCACTCTTGCAAAAGAGTTTTAACATCTTCATCCATTTCGGAGTCACAAGTTCTTGTTTCAACACGACTCAAATCACTTCACGAAAAAAAAAACAAACAAAAAACAAAAAAACTCTTTCACTGACTACAGTGACTGAAACAACTTCAGCAGGCGAGGACTAAATAATGAGAAGTGCGAAGAGACTGGGAGCAGTGAGGAAGACAGACCTTGCGCGTTTTCTGCAGATGCCGCTAAAAACAAAGAGAGGGAGTGCTTCAACCGATAGAGCACCCTGAATCAACAGAATTTTGACGGTTAAGGGTTGCCTTACTGAACCGTCTACTTAGTTGTTGCATCTAGTTACGAGTGCACGAAGTCGGTTAAAAACTGCTTGTCTAAGACTGCCAGAACAGGAGAGTTTTATAGGATGATGAAATGGGGGAGGGGACCTCTTGGGTAACGTTATATCTATATGTATCTGAATGCTTTCATTTAATAAAAATAAATACTAGGCTACCGATAGGAGCATTGAGTTTGATTCGATTTACATTTTGTGTGTGTGTTCTTCATCGAAAAATATCCCGCTTTCTTTGATTGTGACCTGGGACCCAGGGCAATTTGCGAAAGTTGCAAGATCCGGAAGTTTTAGAAAATGAAAATTTCATTTCATCGGTTTTATCGTCCGCCTACACAGCAGAACGTCAGTACATTTGATATTAGTGGCTATGGAGCCGGGTTTACCGTCATTGAACTCTGCTTTACAGTTACTAAACTCGGTAATGCCGTCATTAAACTCTGTTACATCGCCATATTCAACTCGGTTTCACCGTCATTGAATTCTGCTTTACCGTCACTTCGCTCGGTTTTACCGTCATTCATCTCGGTAACACGACCGTTCAACTCGGCTTTACCGTCATTCAACTCGGTAACATGGTCGCTCAACTCGGTTTCAACGTCATTCAACTCGGTTTCTCCATCATTCCAACTTGATTTCACCGTCATTCAACTCGGTTTTACCGTCGTCCAACTCTATTTTACCTTCATTCTGGTCGGTAACATGGTCGCTCAACTCGGTTTCACCGTCATTCAACTCGGTTTTACCGTCTTCCAACTCTGTTTTACCTTCATTCAGGTCGGTAATACGGTCATTCAACTCGGTTTTACCGTCATTCAGCTCGATTTCACTGTCATTGAATTCTGTTTTACCGTCATTCAACTCGGTTTTACCGTTATTAAACTCGGTTACACGGTCGTTCACCTCGGTTTTACCGTTATTCAAACCAGCTGGGCGACAAGTTTTCTGCTCAACCGACTTTGTTTGTACGGTTAAGCACGTGAAAGTGTAGAAAAGTCTGTTGAATACACGGTAAAAGAGTCTTTTTGACGATTGTTTGCACTCTTAACCGAACAAATAACTGTTGGAGCCGTCTTTAACAGAATGACGTTTATTTTTCACGGTTAAGTTTAACGGTTGAAACTACTGTTCCAACCGAGAATACTGTTTCAACCGAGTTCCGGAACCGACTCTTTTTCCCAGTGTGGCTCGTCCATTTTTATTTTACTTGAACGTTCCAAGCCGTGTACACACGGAGACTTTTCTGTCCTGTCTTCTATTGTAGCTGGTGTTTTAAGAAGTTAAAAACATTAAAAGTGAAGTTTTAGGTTTGTTTGGTTGAATAATAGTTCAAGAAATTGAATTATTTCTTTTTTATTATCCCCACTTTGAAGCCCATGGAGGGGCTTAGTATGAAATTATTCGCACATATTTGAAGCATTTTTATTACCCCCTCTCTTAAACCCTCTGCTGAAGTGAAACAAAAAATCAAAATGCTTCGTTTGAACCAAGTTTGAACACTGAAATATATTGGCGAATGAAACTATCACTAGCTGCGCTAGTGTTCTTGATAGCGTTAAGGCTACTATATAACCCGAGTACGGAAACACGCGATAACCACCATATTTGGTCCCTCCGGTCGGTATCACTCGGGTCTTGATAAGTGTTTTCTCTTCCACTCGTCTCTTGATTGTCTCTCTTCAGTTCTCAAAAAGTCAAAACTCATACCATCCGATACCATCTGATTTCTTTTTTTTTTATTTTTTAAACAGCTTCATTCTTCTTTTTCATTATCATTATTAAATGGAGTGACTTCACAAGCGATAAAAAGGCGGAGGGACCAAATATGGCGGTTATCGCGTGTTTCCGTACCTGGGTTCTAAAGGTTCTCTAATAGCGTAAGCGGTATTTGTTATCAATTTGAGGGTTAGTGTCACAGGCATTGCTGATAGTGTAAGAAGTATTGATAACTCAGTTCGTATTGTTGTTTGATCTTGAAGAGCTCGTAAATAACTTCACATCTCACTTAATCTGGCTGGGTTTTTGAGATTCTTTGATGAGTAAATATATCAAACGTGTTCAGATTAAAAATTCGGAAAAGAAGGGTCTTGAAATGTAATCCACATCCTGAATCGAAAAGAATTCGTGGGCACTGGGTTATAGCTAGCAAAATTATTATAATTTCTTCGTTGTTAGTGCTACGAACCAATTTATTCATACTTATGGTGGTTGAGAGCTCACCAGGGCATACTCTACCACCGCTCATGCCACCCTCCACGTACTGGCTGGGGTACTGCCCCTTGACCTCGAACTCGACATTAACGCGTCCTGCAGAGCAAAGGCGCTTGCTGCAGACATTTACCGCCCTCCGTATCTACAGGCCGTTCCACTCAACCTGGATGACGCCAAGTACGCAGAACAGTGCCGCACCGCAGCCACCTCAGCGTGGCAAACTGAATGGACCAACGCGACAACTGGGCGCCACACCCATGTCATTATACCATCGGTCCAGGCGAGACTCAAGTGGACACACCTCCGACCCAACTATCCTGCAGTCCAATTACTCTCCGGGCATGGCAATTTCAATGCCAAGCTCACCTTCCACAGGTGCCGCGATGACCCGCTCTGCCCCTGCGACCAGCGAGTTGAGGAGGATGCGGCTCACGTCATCTGGAACTGCCCAATATATGCCGAGATTCGCACACGCTGGAGAATACCACAGGCACCGCACAACCTCGTCAACACCCGTGCCGCAGCACGCCGGTTCATGGCATTCGCCAACGCATGGAGCCGAATACGTGGTACGTCAGCTGCCCTTGCACGACCACCACAACACTTCCAGCCGCCAGCCTCAAACGCTGCTGCTCCCTCTGACGAGGATACCCAGAGCACTGACGACCAGGCACCTTTAACACCGCGTCCACACCCCCCCCCGTCGTGAATTAATCAACTTCCCCCTGCCGCGTGTGTCTCGCGTAACAGTTCGCCGGTAACATCGCGCAACAAGTTACCTCAGGCAACGCTCCTCGTCTCACACTACACCAGTAAAACTCCCCACCGCCAAGCGGTCCACACCGGTAACGTGTCAGCTTTGACCAGCTCGCACGGCTGACGGGGAGTGAGACGAGGATAACCAGGTATTGCACGTGCCGGGTCACTTCCGGGTCGTGCACTCCGACACCTTCTGGTCATGTGCCTGAAAAGGCATCAAGCCAGAGCCGGAAGAAGGCACACACCTGGTTGAGAGCTCACAAAATAGCTATTTTTCAGTTGACCGGGTGTTAAGTTATTTCATTATCAGCGGTTCCTTCCATCTCAAGATCTTACTACTTCTGAAGTTGTTCATTCGGGAGGCGTCTTTTTACTGTTACTTTTGAATACAGATTCATCACCATCAAAATCTCAGAATTTCACAGATGGAAGAAAAGGCTACGATGCTAACCATATCAACATGGCATTAGACGGGACGAAGAGGACTCAAAGGGGATATTTGCGCTTTGCCTGCAGTCGTCTGCGGTTGAACAATCCTAATAAATGCTCTTAAATTGTTATTTTCGGCATTCTAAACTATACCCACATGTATCTGTACGGGGAATGAATAACATTAACTAGGACAGATACTAGTTATGGATCACACCAATACCGACACTGATATTGAAGGGTATAGTCGAGACGAGGTGCTCGGGGAAATTTTGTTAATTAATAAAAAGTATAAAAATAAGCACGAAAATATACAATATAGTAAATAAGAGCCTCGAACCAAGAATTGTAGAACAGGGCACGATATGAGAGATAAGTTAACAAACTATCCTCCTCTGTCATAATTATTGGTGATCCAGCCGAAATGAACGAGTGAGAGGACCCGCATTGCGACGAACTTCGGTAGTCAAGAAGTCGGGAGAAGAAAGGGCGAAACAAAAAAGAAGGCGCTGAGACCGGGAGTTTTTGGGCCAGCACCCGAGCTCGGGGAAAGTCGTCTTGACGGCGGCAACGCTAGCAAAGGATAAAACCGTGAGGAAGAAGGGACGTTTCAGGGGGCAACATGAGAAAACGAGCGAGCACCGGTCTTTTCTCTGTTGTGCCCCGACGCCATCCAATTGCTGATCGCCGGTCTCCGGGCGTTCGCTGCGGCTCCGTTGCGACTCTGTTGTTGAGTTGTTGTTCTATCGACGGCACACCCGTAGGTCGGGGACTCCTCCGTCGCGTTCGCGTTCGCTCGCGTGAAGTGCATGTCCATCATATTCGTGAGTAATCAGTGACCCCCCTCATTAACAACTAATACTAATACCGCACTAATACACAATAAGCACACAACACACAATAAGCACTAATACATAAGCACAATAAATGTACACAATTTTCCACGAGTTGTAAATGGCAAAAAAAGAATAAAAAAGACGTGAAAATAATCCAAAAATTAACATACCGCTTACACTATCGGTATCACTAGTTTCTCTATGACCGGCAGACAGCGTCTTCCTTAGCTGCAATCGCCAATTGCCATAATAATAATAATAATAATAAACTGATTTATTGTAGAGACCCACGCCTCAAGGAACATGGCAATATCCCTTCGCAGGAATGACTCAAACACCCTCCCCAAGTATGGCAATATTGCTATCAGCCGATAGTTCGCTGGTTGGCTGGGATCCCCTTTCTTATAAATTGGGCGGACTTTTGAGTATTTGAAATACAGTGGAAAAATGCCAGCAGAAATACATTCGTTGAAAACGTGAGACAAAGGCTCACATATCAGATCAGCTACTGCTCTCAAAACAATGCTGTTCATGCCAAATATGTCCTCGCAACGAGATGGCTTCAAAGAGCGAAGCGCTTTGTACACCTCCTCCACAGTGACTCTACTGAACTTGAATGGCTGAGGACCTGTTAGGCCTTAAACAGGTTTTAAAGGAGCCTAGTAGCGAAACTCAACGGAGAAGAAAAATGGCGGGTAGACTTCGATAAGCAAATTTCTTTTAGGTCTCCAGAAGGTTGTATTGCAAGCTTTACCGAAACTCAGTGGTAAAATAACAATAAATACAAGAAAAAAAATTATTTCGAATGTAATGTTATTTGTTAGATAACGTGAGTGTGCTAGGAGACGAAGACATTTCTAGGATTACTCATTTTACGTATTACATGCACATTACTTACTTTTTTTGCCAGAAAACTTCCCCGATGCTAGGAACGAACCTGCCTCCTTCAAGTGTGAGTCCTAAGCTCTTCCGATGAGATACCTCGTTGAGTTGGAGACATTGTGAAAAGCTCTCCTCATAGCATTCACAACTCAAAGTGCAGAATATAATTTGAACGGAACCATTGAAAGTTATATTATTACCTACGTTGAGTTAGCTGAATTTTGTCCATCCGGTAGTTAAAAATTAAACGTCCCCCTTTAAGAAGCACCCGATATTTGATTTGGGGTGAAATAAAAAAATCACTTATCCTACAATCTACAACTGTGGTGGAATGGAAGGTGAAGGGTGCAGCCGCCGTTCTGCGTTTGGGTTCATGTTTTTTAGTTTCTGTTGTTCGGACAGTCGATTGGATTTTGACTTCACTGAGTAAGGTATAGTACTTCTTCAAGTTTAAACTTTTAAAATCATGAGGCATGCACCGAAGGGTTGCCATTGCCACTTATTAGCCAGAGAGCTCAACAAGAAATGTGTTATACGGGCCGCATGACAAGTGCATGCACGCGAGCTTTAAAATCAAGTTTGAGCTTTTGTGATCAGTCTGTTCCAACCCGTCGATATCCATTCTCCTGCCTTGCCTATTATTGCTCCCACTCGTAATCCTCTGAAAAGGCAATCCTAAAGGGGCCCACGCAGGTAAAACATGCTTGACAAGCATGTTTGACGTTTGATGTCGCACCCACACGGTCAAACTTGTCGTCAAGCTTCAACTTCAAACGTCCACCCAAGCTTCAGCAGTGCTCATTTTGCGTTCATAATATGGTTAAGTATGGATATTAACCATTTGAGTTATTTGCATTGCCTTATCAGGGCCGAAGCCGCAAAATAAAGCCCACAGGAAGAAGAAAAGGTCTATGTGGACCAAACAATGGCTCATGAAAAGAGGTACTTTGGCCACGCAAATCTCTTGGAAGAGCTGAGATGTGCTCAGAGATTTTTTATAAATATATTCTTTTTTCTTATCGTCTATCTTATAGACGTAAAGTGTGCAAGTATGTTTCCAGGAAAGTATGTCCTTTCCTCGTGAAACACCCTATATTTAGTCAAAGGATTATTATGAAAAACCAATTTTTTCATTCTCATAAAAATCACCCCAATACCCTATTTTCTTTGTGGTTTGAAACACACACACACACACGATCAAACATGTTTGTCAAACCAAATGTTTGAGAGCAAATTTTCTGGCAGTGACTGAAAACCGTCAAACGTGATGTCAATCCTTCAAACCTTAAAACATGACCCCACACACGATCAAATCTGCTTGTCAAGCGAGGTTGGCAAACATGCTTGTCAAGCATGTTTGACCGTGTTTGGGCCCCTTAAGGGTCTGTCGTCCACTGGAAGCGTTTTCGAGCGGCGCGACAACGAGCGTACACCTCAAGGGCTCAAATTGAACGCGTGACATCTTGTGACAACGTCCACTGTTTGCTTAGCTGCAGTGAAATCAACTTAAGCCTTTTTGGATGTACGCTCGTTGTAGCGCCGCTCAGAACGCTTCCAGTGGACGACCGGTCTAAGAATGCGGGACAATTAGCAAAAGCTGGGACTATCCCGTGAAATACAACGACGTCTGCCAACCCTACTTATAATAGGGTATTTCAGAATAACTGCAAAAAAATGAATTGGAGAAAGTAGGCCTGATTTGCAATCAAGAAGGCGAAATACACCATAGTCCGAAACTCAATAGTTTCCTAGATAAGAATTTTCAAGCGTTTTTTAGGACGAACTTTTGGCGACGCCGGATTCGAAAATAACACGGTTTTACTGATAGGAATGACAGTTGTCGAGAGAATGAGTCCTTTTTTATCACTATGACGTTTTTGTGCATCGTGATTTACCTATAGCGTCAACCATTTGCAAGAGAATTCCACACTGGCGCACACTGTTGTTGCCCTGATAAGAATTTTGGCGCTCCATTTGTCAATTGAATCGCACCACTGTAACTGAGATTTTGCTCCATTTGCCACGGCAATCTGCGCTAGCACAGTGCTTGTACAACATTTTTTGTTCAGCCGGGCGTAAAGACTCGAAATTCGACCGCTGGGAGAGTCTTGAGCGGGCGACATGAGGTTCATTCCACCCGCCGGGCGTAAAGAAAAATATCAGCCCGGTACGTCTTCTTTTAGGTCTTTTGTTGTTGTTGTTGTTGTTGTTGTTGTTGTTGTTGTTGTTTTTTTTTTTTAATAGTTTTTCCTAATTTTGTTTTTAAATTGTACATTAGCCATAAAAACACAAAAATAAGCACTGTAAATTACGCTGAGCAGAGGCGATTAAAGTTCTCTCTGTATCAGCTACGTCATCCTTCCATTCGCTGGCTAAAGTGTGTGTTCACTTCAGTTTATTAAGCAAACCATATGATATGCGTCTGTGGAGTCCGTGCTACCTATCAAAATGCTTCATTTTTCGAAGGAATTAATTTTTCTTTGCTTAGTACACTCCACAGATGCATAGCACAAAGCTTCTGAACGGGGCTTTAAAGACTGGTTTTTATGATTATTATTGTAATGATTAAGGACTTCGGCTTTACAAAAAATAGCGTACAACACTCGGGCGGTATTTCTCATTACGATCTCGGGCGACAAACTGCCCTCGGCTTCAACTCGGGCACTTCCCGTCGCCCTCGACCGTAATGAGCATCATACCGCCCTTGGATCGTAATATACTATTCTGCCTCGAGAAATTAGACGCTGCAAGTAAACCTAACTTTAGGTTTATAACAGATAAACCGCACGGAGGAAGAAATAATGACGAAGCTAGCTTAAAACTGCTCCATTTGAAGCCACACCACACCAGGTGTTTTCATGTATATTGCCAGTGCAATGACGTCACATACACTCCACGTGCCAGTGAAGAGATGGCAAATGGGAAACGCTATTAGTGTGGACTTCTATCACAAAATTGAGCATTTTCCAGTTTCGGAGCTGTTGCGCCGTTGTCGTGGTGATAAAAAATGGCTCATTCTCTCGGAAACTGTCATTCCTAACAGAAAAAAAAAATGTGTTCTTTGCAAATCCGGCGCCAGAAGATCGTTTGGAAACGACAAAATCTCATTTTATTGAGAAAAGCGAGATACTGCTCTAAATAACGATTGAAAAATAATATCTCGGAAACTATTGAGTTTCGGACCATGATATATTTCGCTTTTTTGATTGCAAATCAATTATATTTTAACCCATTTTACTTTTTTGTAGTTATTCTGAAACACCCGTGTGTACTTACATGAGTATAACTCAATTAATTAATGTTAATTACGTATTTTCTTGTTTCCCGGGAACTGATTAGCACAAATGGACGAAAAAGAGGAAGCAGGCTTTTCTTTCAAGATCGTCCAAACTATTGAAAAGGGGGAGTTGAAAATTACAGCAGTTCCATCTATATGGGAGAAAGACGGATTGCTTTTTTGGCCACCTAGGAGCGCCAAGATCAATGCTTTCAAAAAGTCCGGAAATCCAGGATATGACTGGACCAAATTTCCGTGTGTCGTTCCGTGCGCCACACTAACACGTCACAGCACAGACAAATGTGAAAAATGATTTGGTAATCAGGTGAGTCGAAGAGAAGCTTCTATAGCGTATGCTACAGAGGCTTTATGAAGCAAGATAAAGCTTGCTGTAAGCAGTCTAAAAGAAGTCTAATGGATGTCCACTTCCATAAGACTTCTTTAAAAATAGTCCTGGAACTAACCTAATTTCTTCCCACGGCTTCGGTTACATTGGCTAAGGGAAGAGTAACAGAAGTTCAAATATGAAGGGTGAAGCCTTTCCGAAGCTCATTGGAAATTGAAATCATGTTCCGCTTTAACACCTGTCGGTATAACTTCCATAATGCTTTACAGATGTCATTAAAGAAGTTCCAGTTTCGGTAGTATACTTCTTCTGCCCCGAAGTTCTACACAAATTTTAAGGAAGCTCAAACCTACACGATCTTCGCTTACCGGAGCTCTTGTGTTACTTGCCCTCATGCATGCATGTAATATCATGCACATGGGTCGTGCGTGGGAGATACTCGTCGATTTCCTAGCGGTGTGGAGGGGTGCTCGGTACTTGGCGAATGCCGAATACTCGTGCTCGGGGATGCTCCGGCCAGTGTCGGTTTTTTGCCCCCTTCAAAGTAGACGAATATAGGAGGCTAGCGATGCGCGGAACGAACTCCGAATGTGTGGATCAACGAGCTCGCCACTCGCCGATTACCTAGACGAGTACCTCGGCATTCGCCGAGTTGCTCGGTGCTCGGCGAATACCGCATGTGTGGAACCGCCTCAACATTGTGGAATTACTAGGAATTTAAGCGCTTTTATATGCTATCTGGTAAGATTTTGTAGGAAGTTTTTTCAACTAGGGGGGCCGATAGTGCGCCCGATATGCCAGTACAGTTGTTCTGTATTGGGCTCAGCTATACCAAAACGCAAATAAAGAGGGACCAGACCTCGCAGAATAGAGCGCTTCGCCTCATAACGGGTGCATCAAGGTTCGCCAAAAACATTGTTCTCCACAACTACCTTGACATTCCCACAGTTGAATAACTCAGCAAAACAACCATCTAACACCTGCCCTGACTGGCGTGAAACTTTTCATTTTCCGTTTAGAGAAGAGAAAATAAAATCGACTGATTTAAAAAAAAAAAAAAAAAACAGGAAACTACTGATTGAAAGATTATTCGGGAAAACAATAATAATAAAAACAGGGAGGTTCCTCCCCTTACTTCAGGCTTCATCGGAAGCGTTGGATCATTTTCTGTGAAAGTCAGACCCTCCATGTTATTCCTTCTTTATATACGGACAAAACAATCGTAAGTTACGCGACCCGCCAGCAATGAGAAATATTGCATCGTGCGAACAGTCATGTTTTGGATCCAGCACATATTAACGAGCTTGGAAATAAGCTTGCTATAAAATAAGCCTCAAAATTGCATCGTGTGCACCGGGCTTTAGTTGTACATTATCTCTTCAAATTCGTGGATTTTCTTCTTCACCTAATAAGACAACTCAATAAAATTCCCTACCCAAAACTCATCAAACATTTTTCTTTAGCATTTTAATTACTCTTCGATTTTTACCCCTGTATTCAACTTGCACGAGATTAATAGCTCGGATAAATAATCTTCACTTGTAAAAGGCCTCATTAGTAAACTTCGCCCTCCCCCTTAAACCACCATTTCCCATCTCTTGGAATACCCTTCCAGTGCCAACCTTCTTGTTTTATCAAAGATCTCTCTCTCACACTCTCTCTCTCTCTCTCTGTATTTCAATGGAGCTGTGTACCATCCTCCCCCTTTAGATTCAAAAAATGGTAATTCTGAAAAGGGCTGTATGGAAAGTTCGCGGGTTTTTTTTTATTAGGAAAGCAAAAAGCTCTCAGTATTTATTTTTTTTCTCCAATAGCCAACCTCTTTTTTTTGTGCTGTAGAATGGAGGAAAAGAAAATGTCCAAGAGAATCAAGAAGTATCCGAGAAATAACGTTGGCGTGTATTTTTCTGTTTCTAATGAAAGCCATTAGATGCAGATGGGCTTAGAAGAAATTGAAAATTCCTTCTTTTCGTCCTTTCATTTTTAGGTCAACTGTACGTGAGTGAAAAGAAAAATTGAAGTGTTCGTGAGAACAAACTTTTTAGCCTTACAAAATTTGTCCCACCCTAAACTAATTCTCTTCATAGATCACTTAACAAGTAGCGATAAACTGTTTCAAATTTGTTGAGGTTTGCAAAGAAAGTTTTCCTTTTGGCAAAAGAAAAACTGTCCTAGCATCCGCCCTCATGCAAAGCTTGCTCTTCTATTTTCCTGTTCTTTAAAACAAAACAAAAACGATGACTCACGACGATGACTTTCTCGAATTTCAAATTGGGTGGCAGAAGAATAGTTTTGAGTTGTTTGCAAGGGGGGGGGGGTTGAGGGAGGAGGAGGGAGGGTTACACCGTCTTAAAAAACCTGTTTCGCCTCAGGGAATTTATAAGTGTAAGGAAGGGGAGCGAGGAGGCGAGGTGAGCATTGTTCCCAGTTTTCTTTGCCTTTCCGTTGTTTATACCATTTATTAAAAATTTCCAACGTAAAGTTTTTCTCAGTTTAGTTAATACCTAATGGTATCACATATCAAAATGTATTGGAAAGGCGATGTATTCATACTTGTGAGCGAGTGTAGTTTTATAGCGAGCTCCCTGCGTGGAGAACAAGGACAATGATGGCTACAAATAAAGAACGCTCTTCACGATGACTGTGTAATCAAGAAAATATCGACATCCTCACACTCGTGATTCATGTTCGATATTTTCCACCTTCCCTCGTAATAATGCGCAAGAAATCACCCCCCCCCCCCTCATTTTCAACTCTCCCCTGTGTAATGTTGACGCCGTGTATCTCAGATGTCGTGCTCTGGGGGCGGTATAAAATGGAGTCAAAGGTTTTACGTGTTTTCTTGAGTTTTTATTAAAGTTTTCATACTTTTTGACAGTGCTACACATAAACATTCCCGGTATCAAGAACCTCCAAGATAGGGTGGTTTTGCTCCATTTTGAATTTTCGAACCAAAGTGTTTCGATTTGTGCCGGATGTGGCTTTAAGGGTCCGTCGGATAATGCTCAATAATTGATAAGTGCAGTCGGTCCAGGACAAAATGCCCCTAAGGGGCAAAATATTAGCGATTTGTGTTGTTGTTGGTTACCGCTGTGTACGGGAAAATTCGACGCGCATACGTGCAAATACGTGCGCATGAGGCTAAAAACGGCGGAAGCACTGCGGAACCCCTTCAACCTTAATCGGAAATTCACTCTCAGAGGTGAGAGATTTGTCTCAGTAATTTCAGCCGTGAATTAGCCATTTTTCTCAATTTCAGCCAATTTTGTTCCTTCCAAACTTTTGTCAGCTTACATGCCTCAAAAAGAGCAAATAAGTGCGCCTTCTCAATTTTAGACGCCCACGAGGTTGGCGTGAACAACGATATATAAACCTGGCTTGCTCACAGTGGACTGGAGGGGCGTGGAGGGGGCAGGTTGGCCCTTGATAAACAATCACCCTGTCCCTCTTCTTGTGTAGTTATGGCAACACAACTCTCTTCCGGTATTTACTTTGAAACTCCACCCCTCTCATCCACTTAGGAGCTTATTTGATGGTTATTATTTATCAGCAGTGATGAGCAATCCAGTTCTTTTATAAATCGAATTATAGCAAGTTCCGCGAGTGGCGCCAAAATCCAATCTTAAAACCACCACTGCAGGCCACGGGCGGGCCATTGTGAAAGGCTCAGCGGGCCTCTTCTTGGCCCACGGGCCCTGGGGGGGCTATTTGGTCTTAACCGCCTGCAGTTCTCAATTCAATGTGGCCTGAGGGGCTCATAAAGCAGGATTGGGCCTTCTTCCCGCCCTGGCTTGATATGCCTTGAAAGGCACATTACCAGGTTTAAGCCTGACGTGACCGCCAGGAAGTGACCCGACACGTGCAAGTCCTGAATACCCTCGCTCCGCTCCCCGTCAGCCACACCAGCTGGTCAAGGCTGGTGCGTTACCGGTGTGGACCGCTAGGCGGCGGGGAGTTTTACAGGTTTTAAAGTGGGGGTGAGGAGAGATACCCGTGCAATGAGTGGACGGTGCTACCGGCGAGCTGTTGCTGTAGACGTTAGGGGAAAGGGACGCTGTTGACGTGACGATTGAAAGCGGCAGTGGTGATGGCTGGTCTCGAAGGTCCACTCGTCGGTGCTCTGGGTATCCAGTGCCCCTTGCGGTTGGCCGATGTCCGGGCCATTTCCTCTCTGACTGCACCGTGCGTTGGCGAAGCACAGAAAGCGGCGAACTGAACTGGCCCCCGCATGGGCAGTCACGGCTGTCTCGACGTCGGTGGAAGTGAAGCCTCCCGTAGAAGGAGCCGTGACCCGAGAGGAGTTGGACAGCGGGGTAACTCAAGAAGCTTCGTATGTGAGGCGTCCTGTTGTTGCGGTGGAATGTTCGCGTTGCCATTTCTGGATGGCGGCGTGATGGCAGGCCTTGTGGTAATCCGCGTCCGCGAGCGTTGCCGGGATGGGCTGTAGCCATGATGGAAGCGGGTGGTGTATACCGAGCTTTCGGGCGCGCATGGCCGCCAGCACGTCGAGCTCGACGTCCAGTGGGAGGACTCCAGCGAGAACGTGGAGCGTTAAATGTGCCGTTGTGAATATAAGCGCGGAGAGCGGCAATGAGGAAGCGACGTTGAATGCTGCGTATTTGTTGTCGCTGGGCTCGACGTGCTCGCTGCCACCACAGAGCGCACGCATAGGCTACGCTGCTTTGTAGTAGAGGAGTCTCTTCTGGAATGTGGGCTCCCATCCACAGCCGGAGACTCCTCGAAGGAAGTCGCAGGTGGGCATCGTGGTGTTGGCCAGGTTCGCGATATCCAGGGTTGGCGGTCCAGAGCGGATAATGGTCACTCCTAGGTATCGCATGGAGGTTGTCATCGGCATCGTTTGGTTACGAAGCGTGATTAAATGACGTTGCGCTGGGAAGAGCTGTATTCCGCGGAATATGGTGATTGACGACTTGACGTAGTTTATTTTCAAGCGTCGAGTGTAGCACCAGGTCGTAACGAGGTCGTCGATGCGGCGGAATTCCTGTCGAAATCGGTGAAGCGGTGGTTGCCAACCCTGCCGCCTCGAGGTCACGGAGATGAGGGGCAAAGCCCAGGGCCCAAAGGAGGCACGCTGGAACCGCTCCCTGCGGGCACCCACACGTGATCTTCCGTTCGGCCGTGATACCGCCGTGGCTGAGCCTAACGAGGCGGTCGCTGAGATCGCTCCGGAGGAGCAGGTAAATGTTTCGCGGGATGGAAGCCGCGCGGATCTCGGGGGACTCATGAACCGCGTTTGGCTCAGATCGGAACACTTCGAGAAAATTTCAAGTGTGCAGCTGCTGTAATCCTGCTTACCTGACCTATTTCTTGGCGTTTAAAAAGGATAAAAAGCGTTAAACCGTGATTTGGGCTATTTGAATCAACTTTAAACGCGAGTATTGGGTTACTAAAAGAAATCATCCAATACTTACCTAATGATGGAAATTTCAGAGATCCCTATATTAGTGCTAGCATCAGTGAAGGACTGAAGGACGAGATTACTCACGATTTTTCTTCAAAAATTGCATCGTGTGATCCTAGCCGAAGAGAGGCCTATGCCTATTATGTTTCTGTCAGGTTCAGTGACCCGTGAAATACCTTTTTCTTTTTTTTTTTTTTTTACAACACAACATTTTTTCAAAGCACGGGTGCGAAAAAGAGATCGAAATAGAATTTACATCAGCCAGATATACACGTCTGTGGTTGATGGGAGGAGATAGGGGATCAAAGCTTGTAATGTCACCCCTAATGATCTACTCTCCGAATGATAAGAAGTAGGTTGGTATAATATAGAAAAGGAGAATGTAAAGAAAGCTGGGAAGGTAGATTTAGATAGTAAAATCGATAAACGCCGAGTTTTTTTTTAACGTATGTACTGCCAACTACTGGAGCAATTGAAATCGAAGGACAATCATCTGGGCGTTCAGAGAAAACATTTCTATGGTGTGAAAAAACAACTGGTGACGCGTTGATGGGGGCAAAGATGACGATCCATGGCTTTTTGGTCATTCTATTCTCCCAAAATAGTTTCAATTGATTTCCAAAAACATTATACTTCCATTCCCTATAGGGGAACGTAGAAGTAAAATTAAGGAAATACCCCTTTTTGTTTATTCATTACGCCGTTACACAAGAAACTTTCTAATTTGTGACCCTTTAGAATGACACCTCACCAAACCCACTCACTTATACGGCTCACGTCCACATTTCCTTAATCGTATCAAACCGCCGAGTTTTGGTTTTGCATATGACAAAGCACTTTATGAAATAAGGGAATGGGATCGAAGAAAAACGACGAAAGCAAAGCGTGATGCAATCAGGAACGGAGGCAGGTGTGTTCAACGGTATGGAGCGGAGAAGTCAAATTTCATGCAAGCGTTGGTTCATCGTATAACCGGGGATTTGACTGATTCGAGAGAAATCCGACACTTTATTTTCTCAGAGGGAGGGCTTGGATAAATTAATTTATTTATTTATTTTTACCTTTTCCTTCCTCAACAAAATAGGGTTTCTCATACACTTGTCAGCCAGAGTCTTTCAAGTGGAAATTTCTTTAGAATAGGATACACCTACATTAACGTAATATTATGAAAGGGCCTCTAGAACGTGAACCATTGCCAATCCAGAGTAGGGCCACATTTCCATTGCTAATGGCTTCAAGAGTGTATCTATACCCTCAACTCAAGTCTCTTGATTAAATCCTCAAACCTTACCTTTCCGACCCCTCCTCCCCACCCGCCATCAAATTCTGGTGCCTACCGTAATACAAAATTTAAAATGTTTAGTTAAAAATGCATTTATTTTAATTTTTAATTTCAATAGTCTTCCGTTTTCTGAATGAAAAGCTGTTAAATGAATTGAAAAGAATTAGGAAAACGGTAAATTGCTTATGATTTCCTGCTTCTTCATTTTCAGACTTTAATTGAGTTTAAATGGAATAGTGGGAGGCAGGGAGGTTGAATCGCTTTGTCTGACGAACGCAGAATTATCCTGAAAGGCTAAATATTAAACAAAAAAAAAAAAATGCAAATGGATGAGATGGGCACGAACTACGTTTTCTTTTTTTTCTTTTTTTCAACAAGGAAAACTTAGTAGAAGCCTATGAAGAATAATTTTAAAGAAAGCGGAATGGAGGAAGCCTGTAACATTTTTTCCGCTGCAACTTCAAAGTGAGTAAATTACTTCCAGAGAAACTTTCTCTGCGGGGCACGACTGAGCGATCAAAGGCTTTCAAGCTTGGCAGAGAGCGTCCTAGTCCCTCCAACCGCCTAAGCCTCAAAACTTCCCGAGATGTCTTCAAGTTTAATTAATAAAAAAAGCTTGAAAGACCGGAAATGATATGAAATGTCAAGGTTGTAATATAAGTGGAATTGAAAGGCGGAGATTCAAAGTTTTCTTCTTGATTACAATGTGATAAATTTCTTAAAATTAGATTTTTAATGTTTTTTTTTTTTCTTGCATCCTACTTGTGTTTCAGTTACTGGCCCTGCACTTGTGTCGATTCTTTTGGGATGCTCCCTGTTTTTGGTGAGCATCGGGGCCGTTACCTGTCTGTGTTATCGGCGACGCGAAGCGGCGTCATCAAAAGCGAGGACAAGCCGAAGTGGCGTCGGTCGCCCACTGATTTTCACCAGGCGATCTGTTGCTGTCCGCTCGCCGGCGAATAACACTCATTATTTGAAGAAGACACCCAGTCCGTCGTCAAGGCCACCGTCAGCTTCACCATTGGTGAGAATACAAAACTATATGTTCAAAGACGTTTTGGAAAGGAATGGTCGAGAAGAGGGTGATATAAGGAAAATATCATAGAGATTAATTCGCAAGGATCTTCCCAACCTTCCAGCCGGTTTCATTGCGTCATAAAAAAAAAACAATAAAAGTCTCCGTTTCGACCACGGACATTCAGCTACTTGGTCCTGGCCTCTAGTACTAGTACTTTTGTGTAACTATCACACGAAGTGCTAATAAAAGTTACTGGTATTGTGTAGCACCCTCAGGGTCTCGTCATTTCACATAATGCAATCCGCAAATTAGTACGTCCCACCATCTTGAATTGTAATTTTTTTTTTTTCGCTGAAATGCTCTTAAATTCGAAGGAATGTCTTTAGACCATCCATTTGAACACGAACGATGAAAGTTGCAATTCTTGTCCGCGAAACTGGCACAGTGCTCAAAAGGAGACGTCTGTATGAACATTGAGCGCGTCGTTCAGGCTTGTCGAAAAATTCGTGCATAAACAAATTTTCCCGTTTCGTTTTCGTGGTACTGGAGCGACTGCTTCAGAATGACCAAAAGGTTTAAATCAGCCGTTTAATGAAATTATCGGGATATTCCTAGCCGGAAATCGCGATAGATTGAATATAATTTTGAATAAACAACTTTTTTACTCGTCTAAAAGGGCTCAAAAAATGATAACTCAAAAATTCTCGATAGATCTTGAAAACAAATTAAACAATTCAAATTCTTTATTCCAGGGTAATTAAATACTGAGTTCAGTTAAACAAATCACTGTTTATCAACAAATTAAAAAACCCTTTAAAAATTAAAACTTCAATTCAGCACGAGTTTTTGTTTGTTTGTTTGTTAGCTATTCATTAAGAGAGGGGATCCTTTGTACTACAACGCGGGGAGACCGAAATGTTTGGGGAAAACCCTAAAACGTGACCTTTTCGGCGAATCCCTTCCCCAATTCTACAGCCCGCTCTCATCGGACGTCCGCACACTTTTAGTATTATGTTTACCTCCCTACTAACTTGAATACAGCGGAAATTTAAAAATTCAGTAAACCAGCCATGTCGTCTACACTTGTTTTTCAGAATTCATTGACTGGACTATAGAACGAAAAAACTTCATTTACCATTTAACTTTTAATTGTCCGATCAATAACAATCAACAAGTTGGCTTCTACCCCATGCGCGTACTAAAGTTTTAGCTCTTGGCTAAAAAGAAAAATAATATTATTAGGAAAAAGTTTACTACTATCCTTCTAGCTGAAAGTGAGCTCAATACAACATCGAAAAGCTTTCTCTAAAGCACTCAGGTAAATTCAGTTATAAAGAGGGAGAGAGTCGTAAATTCTTTGTTCCCAAGACGACAGGTGAACGAAGATGACAATTTGTTGATGGGTGAGGGGAAAGAGTCAACAGCAGCGGTGGTCCTTTTGGGTCGAAAATTATTTCGTGGTAAAACAATTCAAGCGAGTAAAATCCTTTTGGCCCAAGTATAATGTATTGGTGGGGCTTTGTTTTACATAATTCACATTTGTAATTGCAACAAAATGTTTTTCAAAAAAATGCGTGACTCCGCGAAGAATAACATCACGAACATGTCCCTTGGTTTTGTCAATTCTTGTTCGTGTTATCACCCCCCCCCCCTTCATACTTCTGTATCACGCTCGAATATATCACTGCACTTGAACGTGCGAGTTTTGAGAGGAAGTTAGTCAATTAAGAACGTAACCGTCTAACAGTTGAAAAATAAACTATCGATCGCTTCACCATGGACTTGAATCGATATTCGAATTAGTGTCTGTTTTATTGTAGACGCCTGGTGAACAAGGTATAAAATTAGGTCACTGCGCTTCACATAAAGGAATCCACCGGTTTGGCTCTTTATGAAACAATTTTTTGTGGATCTGGCCCGTCAGAAACCAATTTAGCAGGATCGCCTCTCTCTAAAAAACCAGACGCAGATTTTACATCTTTTTTCCCCAAAGGTGAATTTTGAGGAGTGTTGGCTCAATTTAAAGACCAATTTCACGGGTCTGACTCCTTCAAGAAACAAAAATTCCGCATGGGGCTATAAATAGGGTGACCAGATTTTTCCCAGACGAAAAAAGGACCCAAATGTTATAATGGCGAAAAAGAAATATTATGGAGGGGAGGGATGTTGCGATTGGTGGAGGAGGGTGATCCTAGTTCCACTGTTCAGCCACAGATTTTAATTAGGACATGATAAAAATTGTCATTTTGCCAACACTGCCAAAACACAAAATTGGGTTTTGAAAGAGGAAAAATAGTCCAGTCAAAACGGCTTTTTAAGGAGCCAAAAAGCGAAATTGGCTTCTGAAGTATCAAAAACACAAAATAGGCATTTGAAATAGCCAAAACACGTAATTGGCTTTTGAAGGAGTCAAAACTCATAATTGGCATTTGATGGAAACACGAAGTTGGCTTTTGAAGGCAACGAAAACACTAAATTGACTCTTGAAGGGGTCAAAACACGACATTGGCTTCCGGAGGATCCAAAACACGAAATTGGCTTCCAGAGGATCCAAAATACGAAATCGGCTTTTGAAGGACCAAAAACACAAAATTGGCATTTGATGGAGCCGAAACCCGAAGATGGGAAAACACGAAACTGGCTATTGAGAGAGTGAGAGAGAGAGAGAGAGAGAGAGAGTGTGTGAGAGAGAGAGAGCCTGGGGGTCGTCGATGGGTGGTGCGGGGCTGCAAGGCTGACTCTTGCTGTGCAAAAGACCCATGTGGTCATCATGCGGGGTAGACTGCCACGAGGATGTACCTTGGCGTGCAGATTGCTCGCCATAGGGGGGCAAGCCCGCAGCTGGACGTAGTTGCGGGCAAACTTGAAAAAGTGGTCGCTCTTTTTAGGGCTACGGCCGGAAATACGTGGGGGGGGGGCGGATTTCCGCTGCCGGGTACGCTATGTGGGGTCGGTCTTTATGCCGATCCTTTTGTACGGGGCGACCTGGTGGTGGCACCGCCCCTCCAAGGCGCAGAGAGCGAGAGTCGTCAGCCTGCAGCGGCAGGCCTTGATCCGGGTAGTCATGGCGTACAGGACTGTCAGCTCAGACGCCCTTTAGGTCATGGTGGGGATGCCTCCGGCTGATCTCCTGGTAGACGCCTGGGTGCACAGGCGCCGGGCCATCTCCGACTCGTTGGGGCTGGTGGGGTGTCGGGAGGATTGGGTGGACCGTCTTGCACCTTTGGTGTCGGGCGGGTGGTTGCCGGGAGCACTTCGCCTCCTCGATGACTTGGTGGTGGAGACCTGGCAGGGGCGTTGGGCTGACAGTACGACTGGTAGGCGTTTGTTCAGCTTCTTGCCCGACGTGCGGATTCGGTTGGCAGCGGCCAGGTGGTTCATACCTGAATACGCGACCACCTCGATCCTCACCGGCCATGGATTGTTCAGCGCCAAGTTGTGGCTATTCCGGCGGCGGGACTCTCCTTTGTGCCCTTGTGGTGACGAGGACGAGACCGCTGATCACGTGCTGCGTCGCTGCGGGTACTATACGACTTGCGCCATTGGGAATGGGGAGTGTAGGGCCCTCCGCCGGACCCGGCGCTAGTCGGGAGCCGGAGAGAGATCGAGAAGGTCCGGTCCTTCTCCCGCGCCTGGTTGGCGCGGAGGGGGCTGGGGCCTATGATTCCCGTTGTAGGGTAGATGTAAGTCGGGTCGGAGGCGTTTCGCCACTCTCCCGGTCCTGGAGAACGTCCACCTCCGCGTGGTCTCTCTCGGGCACGGCTGGCTGGCCACCAGTAGTGGCTAACGGACGGTGACCGGGGGAGCGACCCGCCTCTTGCTGTGGCAGCCGGGCCACGGATGGGGCGGTGTGCCGGTCAAAGTTCGGCAACGGCCTAGGCACCGGTCATTCTCTCTCGGGAGAGAGAGAGATTTATTAGGCTTCCAGGGTACAACTGTAACAAACAATGACCCTAGGGCTGGGCTCTCTTGGGTCGTTTAAAGGCTAAACATAATGTAACCGAAAAATGACGAACAGTAATAAAACAATTATAAAACAATAATAAAATAAGATTAAATGAATGAAAATATATAAATTATCACATTAAAATATCATCAACATTAAATTGTCAACATTAAAACATTAAAATAAATTGCTCGTTCAATGTAGAATTGAGGAAAATCACTCATTTGCGGCTGGAATTGAGGAAAAGCGCTAATTCACGGCTAAAATCGAGAAATGGAGCTCATTCACGAAGGTAAAATTGAGAGAAGGCGCCAGTTCGTGGTTTCTCAAACATCGGTAAACATTGCCGCAAGTTTGCGGGTGAAATTTAGAAAGAGCGTGCCTTAGCGCATAAATTTTTGAAAAAGTGCTTATTCACGGCTAAAATTACGGAAAATTGTTCGTTAGCCCGTGAAATTGATGGGTCAAAATTAATGAAATTCGCTCTCACGCGGATTATGTGAACCTTTTCACTGCTAAAATTTGAAGAGAGAAAAAATTGCTCAAGGCAGAATTAAGAAAAAGCACTAATTTGCGGCTAGAATTCAGGGAAAACGAATTGGCGAAATTGTCACCGTTTGTTGCTGATTGGTGGAATTCTCGTGGCTAAAATTGAGAAATAGCGTTCATCCACATGTTGAATTGAGGAACAACTGTTTTCGCAATTCGCAGTTAGGCGATGCCCGGTGCTGGCCGTAATTGAAAAACTATATAAAAAATGCGTTATTTCACGGTTTTTTCAGACCTTTTCACGGCTAAAATGAAGAAAATGGGCTAGTTCGAGTTAGATTTAAGAAAAAGCACTCAGTTTCAGCTAATTAAGGAAAACGTCAATTCAAGGCTAAAAACAGCACTCATTCACGAGTAAAATCGGGGGGAAAAAACTGTGCAACTACTCTTGAGAAAAACTGGATCCACGCCTGTAAGCCAGCTTCACTGGCGAAAATATCAGATGCACCATTGCCTTTTTGCAGGCTTATAACAGGAACTGGAGGTTAGAATCGCGTCAATTCGAGTTCATCGGAGACTAAATTTGCACAGAAACTGCCAATATATGTCAAAAAATTAATATCTGTTGGAAAACTGTCGTTTGTAGCATTCTATTTTGGATTTTATGTCGGCAGCTGCCCCACGAAATCTGCGCTTTCGATTCTAGGGGAGGGCAACTGTTCACCCCTGCCCCCCGCTGGCTACTCCCATGCCGCAGGACCATGAGCTGAAAAGAAGTACTCTCCTGTCAAAAGAAGGACCTCTTTGGTCACCGTAGCTCTATAATTGCCCTATTCCGAATCAATTCAGCGAGAGATTGACCCACTCCTTCCCTCCCCCCCCCCAACAACAAAAACAATTTTGCGTGTTTGGATCACTCGGAAAAGAAATTTGGTGAGTTCGGCTTCTTCAATATTGACATTTGGCAGAATTGGCTCGTTCAAATCTAATTTTGCGGGGCTGGCTCACCAATAAAACCGATAATTTCGCAGTTTTTTCATCTTCAAATACAATATTTCACGCTTCGACCGATTCAAAAAGGAGTTTTGTGCGGCACCGCTGGATTGACTCATTTAAAAATACAATTTTGCGAATTTAGCTCTTTCAAACCCCAACTTGGAGGTAGGAGGTGGCCACAGGCTTCATGACTTCGAAGTAAAAAGGGCCGAAAATCTACTACTAGTACTAGAAACTAGTAATGTAATGAATTTTCAGTCACCGTTGAGCGAAACGTTACAAATTTTGTCGTTGTGGGAGAGGGGAAGGGGAGTTGTGGCGTCGTGACTCGTGACAGGCTTGCCCCGAGGTCAGAGCCCACAAAAAAAAAACAAGTGCAAACTTCCAATGTCATGGATATTTAGCCACGAAACTTACAATTTCTTACGACATTAATTCCCAAAATTTGCATTTTCCCACGAATTCGGACCCGAAACTTGCAATGTCGCTCGGATATTTAGCTCCAATCGATTTAATTTTGTGGCTATTTCTCTCAATAGCTGCGAATTAGCGCTTTTTCTCAATCTTATCCGAGTCCGTGCAACCAAATAAATTAATTGCCTCGGAAAAATGAAGCATTTTGATTGGGCGCGTATACTCCACAGACGCATATGCGCAGGAGCTTGTGAACGGGGTAGAGAAGTATTGGCAAAGTAGCCAATGCTAATCTTAATTGGACCTTACGACTTTTAAGCTTGACGTCTATTGGTTTTCATGCTTCGGATGCTTAATTTCTAATTCAAAATCAGATTAAAACTATGTAGCAGATTGTGTTTCCTCTTGAAATCGCATTCAAGAAAGCCCTAATTGTTATTCAGGTTTCGTCCTGTTTCTTTGCCAAGGCAGTGTTGGAACTTCCAAAAAGTTGCGGTATTGTTTTAGATAATGGAATAAATCTCTTACAAGATGTTTTCTGATATATTAGAAACAGCTCCTTTACCATTGGAAAGTTTTTGTATCTAAGGGCTTCAATAATGGTGTTCTAGAGCAGAAAAAAGAACCGCTTTTTTCTTTATAGCTTTTAACATTTTTATAAAGTTTCTTCCGCGCTTGGTAAACTTTTCAATAAGTTTATTGGCACTCCCTGAGGAATGTTGATGTGTGTGACGTACTAGGCGGGGGATGAATTTACTTCAAAAGCCAGTGACCCTTCAAGAAAGGAGAGAAACGATGAAGGAGTACAAGAGGCCCACCTTTATTACACCCTCTTTTGTGGCTTGGAGGAAGGATAGCGAAGCAATAAACTGTCACTTGTCTCTTAATTTCTAGGTGACAAGTTAACAATTTACAACAAGATTGCTATCTTCTTTAATTACTCTTTCCCTTCTTTTCAACCCCCATATTTTTTTTTTTTTTTCACACCAGGGCTCTGGAAGCAATTCACCAACAGGAGCAACAACTTTACTCACCTCGGCCAAATCTTCACCTGGCACCAGTCCAATCTGCGATGATCCTGCCTCAGCCCTCGTTCCATCGGCGGAGTCGGCGAATTCAAAGTACAAAAAAACGGAATAAAATAAATAAATATTTGTTATTGAAAATGAATTAAATATTTTTTTATTCTTACAGACATCACATTGAAGATGAAACTTCATTCTGTAAGACGGTCAAAGAGGAATCAGAATCCGTTGAAAAAGGCCCCTGTCAGTTCATACCGGGCAACCTCGGGCAGCTCATTTTTAAAATCAGGTTAGGAGATTTTTTTTTTTAAATATTCACGACAGCGCGCCAGAAGAGAGTTAAGAAGAGAGAGAGAGTGATAAAGCGGTAAAGCCCCTCCCCCCACCATCACCACCACGGTTAAGAGATGGTGGAATGGAACAAGTTCGCCCCAAGTTGTGGTTGGGCGGAAAGTACTATCTTAATAGGCCTTATTCATCTTTTCCCTCCTTCCAAGCCATTCTTCTGTTTAACGCCGAGCGAAACCTTAAAAACAAGAAGAATATTTGCCTTTGCCTCCTAGTCCACTCATTCCGTTGTGTCTTGAAGTTTATCCTGCGGTTATTTCTTCGTTTCGATAGCGATCTTTCGTTGAAATAACACGCATAAAATGAAAGCATCAACATCTAAAAAAAAAAGGCCAACTTTAATTTGCAAGTAAATCAACTGTTTTGTTTTTACTCTGTTAAAACGTCCCGGTCTTCAAAGTTTCGATTTTCCAGCCACTTCTATGGCTGTGGAAAGATAGTGTGTATTGTGATTTGTTATTCACATTAATTGAAAATTACAGACTTTGAGTGTTTTTGCAACGTTGAACCACCATCGTTGCCAAATCCGACGATAGATTGATCTCAAAACTTGACTAAACGTCCTTGAAAGTGCGCTGAGTCTAAGAATATAAGTCGCTGATGTTTTCGACACTCAAATAAAAGAAGGAAATATCCAAATGTTGCAATTACAGAGGCAATTATCGTCAGAACATGGGCGCACGCAGCCAGGGGGGCCGGCTATAGCCCAGGGTCCGGCGACTTCCAAACAAAAATAAAAACCACGCAAATAAACATTAACTAATTTCACCTTCTCAAATTGTGTGGACGCTCGTTTTTACTCAGAAAATTTCATTGACCACACCCATCGTCCAGTGACGACATTTTACTTGCCTTCCTCTTAGTTTCCTTGACAGTCATTTCAACAAACATTATTTCGAACGGACGGGCGGGGGGGGGGCATGCAGATGAGAGGGCAAAGTTTTTGCATTCCCCCGAGCCATTTGAGCGTATTTGTCTCAACAATTAACGCATCGGATAGCGTCAGCACGGGCGCGGGGAGAGAGGGAGGTCAAGGGGTTTCATCACTTGCCCCCATAACTTACAGTTTCTCCGAAATTAAAACCGAAAACTCGCAATTTATCTAAAAATTAGCACTCGAAACTTCCTGTTTTGTTGAAATAAGACCCCAAGCGTTATAAATTTTCGCAAGACCCGAAAGTCACATTGCCGAGCATATTCGGCCATGGAAGAATTTTCTGGGTATTCGTCTGGCTCTGGGCTCTGTTGTGCTTGTCTGGGAGCAAGTCACAGCTAAATTTGAGAAAAGGACGCTCAAACACGGCTAAAATGAAGGGGGAAAAGCGCTAAATTTAGGTCAGATTGGTGAAAAAGCGTCCAATCGTGTCTGTGACTGAGAAAAGCCGCGACAAAATGTGCGCCAGTTCACAGCTGAAATTGGGGGAAAACCTCTAATTCGCAATTCGAATAAAGAAAAACTCTGATTCGCGTATAAAAGTGAGAAAAACCGCTTCTATTGCCTCGTCCTAGTAGCGATTTCTACCCCGCGGGTCTCCATAGGCGACTGTCAGGGCCATCTATCCAGTTAGATACACCGCTACGAAAAAGGTCCTAAAACTAGCAATTTTTCTTAAACTAACGATCTGAACTTGCATAATCGCTTGAAATCATACCCAAAACTTTGAATTTCGCGGATATTAAGTCAAAAAAACTTGTAATTTTGCATGAAGTTAGGACCCGATTTTATAAGCTCACAAATATTTATCTCAATACATGCAATTACACGGTTATTTTGTCAGAGTATGGGCGCAGCAAAGGGGCACTGAAACTTTCAAGGTCAGTGTAACTAGGACCACAAACTTGCTGTTAACCGACAGTTGTCAGTTGTCAGACAGCTACTACGGCCTCTGTTGGGCCCGGTTTGTCAGATGGTCTGGAAACCGCAATTTTACTTTAATTAAGACCCTAAACTTTCAATTCCGCCAAAATCATGATCTGAAACTGACAATGTCACGTATATTCAGCCAGGGCATTTGTAATTCCACTCAAATTAGGTACCCAACTTGCAAAATTATTTAATTAAAATTGCAAATTAATTCAAGTTGAAATCCTAATTCAAAGTTACAGGCGCAGACGGTGTCCACTAGAAACAAAAGGCCCTGAAAACTTGCAGTTTTGCTGAAATTAGGACGTGAAACTTGCAATACAATACCGTTGTAGCCTACGTTGACCTGGTACACCGAGTTGGATAACTTGTTCACGATGGCAAACGGACCCAATCGTATTTCGTCTAGCTTTTTACGGTTCAGTCTGTTCCCGTTCTCTATTGTGAGTGAAACGTTTTTTTCTTTTGGAGTCGTATCGTCTCTTGTTTTCGTCGTGGGCTTTTACAGAATTTTGGAAGGCTGATTTTGCGTCCCGCTGGTAATTTGGGATTTCGAGAAACTCTTTAGGTGCTGCATGTGGTGGAACACCGTTCATTAAGTAATTTGGGGTGTATTGGGTGACGCTGTGTATTGTATTGTTATATTCCAATTTTTATTATATTGCAATTTTTCGTTTTGTTTCGTTTATTCTGCATCTTATTCTATTGACAAGCGTTTGATTCAGCCTTTCGTTCAGTCAGTTGGAGGCTGGGTGATCGATGGCCGTGTAGACATGATTTATATTGTTTTCTTGAAGATATCTCGTGAAGTCTTTCGCGCTCAGGCCTGCATACTGGTCTGTGAGCAACGTGCCGATTTGATGGTTGCTCTGCAATTTTTTAATTAGTTTTATGAATTCGTTAGCAGTTTGGTTTGGTGACGTTGATATAAATGCGAAGCGAGTGAAGTGGTCTACTAGGAGGTGGAGATACCTTTTTGTTGACATTTGTTGATTTGTTGGACATTATTTGAAAGGGTTCACTTGCTGGACCCAAGTGGCCTAAGAAACCTGTGGGTTTAGTGCGTCTATATTTATTTTTAGGGCAAATTGTGCATGTGGAACAGAAGTGTTGAATTTCTTTGTACATATTGTGGAAGTAGTAATAATTTTTGATTGTATTTATAATGTATTTTAGATGTACTTTTTGAACGAGTTGTAAGCCGTGTTCCTTATCGATTATTATTTGTTCTCTAGCCCTAGTTTTCCGCAAGATTATTCCGTGTATTAAAATATCGCGTTTTCCCTTAGTGATGTTCTTCTGGCTATCCCGAATTTCCTCTAACTCGAGCAGATTAGCTGTGCGTAGTGGTTCGTGGTCATCTGTGTTGTAGTCACTTGCGAGTACTAGGTTTCTCGATAGGCAGTCCGCTTTTGCATTTGCGGATCCCGATCTGTAGATTATGTCGAAATCATACTGTAAGAGACAGTTTGCGAGATCGCCTATAGCTCCTCATCTGTCCTTGCTTTCAATTTGAGATTTACCAGAGGTTTATGATCGGTAATAATTTTAAATTGGCGGCCTATCAACCAGTACCGCCAGTATTTCACGGCTTCTTTAATCGCTAAACTCTCCAAGTAGACAGCTTTTTGTCTCTTTTGGCTCTCGTTGAGCTTCTTGGAGAAGTAAGCAACGGGTTTTTCAACTCCGTCGGGTTTAGGCTGCTTAAGGATCGCTCCGATACTATTATATATATATCACAAAAGAAATAAAGCGCGTGCGCCAACCGGCTAAGGCGAACACACCTTCGCCTTAGTCGGAGTAAAGACCTCAACAAGGGCGTGACTATAATTCCTAATATCCTACATAACAGTATGGCGACGAGGAGAACTAGTTTTGCTTAGTTTTTTTGTGTTTTCTATTTTAAGTTTATATTTCTCTTTTATTTTGTCCGCGCATACTACATGGCGAACAATGACCCGCCACCTCCGGCTCACCGCCACCCTCAACCTCCGGCTCCTCCAGCTCAGGATCTATCGGCGCTCATCAATACGTTAAACTCGTTCATTCACCGCCTCGATCTGCAACAACGGACTCAACCACCCCCCGCCGGTGGTCCCAGTTTATCATCCGTTCGTTCGGTGAAGGATGTTCTTCAAAATCAGGTCCTCACGTTCGAAACATTCGATGATTCTTCCGAGTCCTTCGACACATATATACAACGCCTCGACAATTATTTCACCCTCAAAGGCCTAACCGGAACCGGAACAGACGTTAAAGAGGCGAAGGCTCTTGTACTTTTGAACTGCCTTGGATCTAAACACTATCAACTTTTGACGAGTTTAACAACACCGGAATTGCCCGCTTCAAAATCTTACGATGAAATAATCATACTGCTCAGAGAACACTTAAATCCTCGACCTAACGTACTAACAGAGCAACATAAATTCTTCTCTCGAACACAACAAAATGGTGAGTCAATTTCAAATTTTATTACATCGCTTAAACATCTCGCTAAAACGGCCGCTTTCACTTCTACGTGCCAATCCGCTGAATGTAACATTTCGGTTCTAAACCTGTTGCTTCGAGCGCAATTTATACGGGGATTGCGTGAAAGCGAGATCAGAGAGAAGATTCTGCAACAGGCAGACATTTCGCTGGAAGACACTCTTAACATAGTGTTAGCAGCGGAAGCGTCAAAGTTACAAAATAAAGAAATGTCTCACTCCTATACTAAGAGTTCTGGGAATTCCAAGCTCAGCTGTACGGCGAAGGAGAAGAGACCGCTCATCCATCCGTAACTCCCTCACGCCTCAACCACCCCGTTCCCGTAGTCTCCAATTATCACAACTCGGATTTCAAAATTTATGCTTACATTGCGGTCGCGATAATCATTCCTCAAAACAGTGTAAAATAATAAATAAATTAAAATGCGATAAATGCAACAAACGAGGTCACATCAGTAAAGTTTGTATTTCGTCTCACTTAAAAAAGAAGGCGTCTTCCAAAGTATTTCAAATAAACGAGACTTCCTCAACTGAATCTTTGTCTATCAACCTCCTCAGTCAAATCGAAGACGTATTCTCCAGCGATGTTCAAATCGACGACAAGTTGTACGCCAATGTCAAAATCAACGGCAAAAATATCATTGAGTGCGACTCGGGCAGCCGCGTTAGCATTCTTAATATCCACGATTTCAAACAATTAAAACTCCAAATTCCGATTCATCAAACACCTATTATATTCCGAACTTATACTGGCCAGACTTTCAAGCCCGTTGGAGTCGTACGTGTTCGGGCCGAGTACAAAAATTACGCGAGCTCGGAAAACCTCTATTTAGTGGACGTTTCAAAAAACGCAATATTAGGACGAGAATGGATCCGGAATCTGCAAATAAATTTCGATGACATTAATCAAATAGTGCACCACATTGATAACTCGACAATAGAGGAACTTCAACGTCGATTTCCAGATGTCCTTGAACAAAGAGTCGGGAAAGTACCCAATCACAAATGTTCACTTCAACTTCGGGACAACGCAGTTCCATTTTTCTCAAACCTCGACCTGTCCCCTATGCGTTGAAAGAACAAGTAGAAAAAGAACTCGACCGTTTGGAATCGGAAGGCATAATTACTAGGGTCGATCACTCTGAATGGGGCACACCCCTAGTGGTTGTTTCCAAAAATTCACAAGAGGTGCGGATATGTGCGGATTTCAAAGCAACAGTCAATAAACAACTCCAGGACGCGCACTATCCGATTCCAAAAATTCAAGACCTTTTCCATAAGCTAAGAGGTGGAAAATATTTTTGCTCTATCGATATCTTCAAGGCATATCTTCACCTACCCGTCGATGAGGAGAGCACCAAAATTCAAACGCTGTCAACTCACAGAGGAACATATACGGTGAACCGATTATTTTTCGGAATTAAGACCGCACCTAATGAATTCCACAAGTTCATTGATCAATTTGTTCGTGACCTCCCCGGAACTACAGCCTACTTCGACGATCTGATAGTACAAGGATCCAACATCGACGAATGCCGAGAACGTCTCTACAAACTTTTCGAAAAATTACAAGACCATAACCTACACGTTAATATCCAAAAATGTAAATTCTTCCAAACTCACATCCAGTACTTAGGCCACGTCATCAGTAGTGAAGGGCTACACAAATCCCCTGAAAAGGTCAAAGCCATCGTTGACGCCCCCTGCCCACAAAACACCGATCAACTACGCCAGTTCCTCGGAATGGTTCAATATTATTCGCCGTTCATTGAAAATTCGTCAACGCTTCTACATCCTCTCAACTCACTGCTGCGTAAAGACGCAAAATTCAGTTGGAATAAAAATTGCGAAACGGCTTTTCAAACTATTAAGTCCAACATTGCGAGTGACGAAGTGCTCGTACCATTCGATCCTCAATTACCGGTAACGCTGGCAACTGATGCCAGCCCGGTCGGACTATCGGGAGTCCTCTCTCACATTTACCCGAACGGTCATGAACGCCCTATCGCGTTTGCGTCGCGAACACTTACAGCAGCCGAACGTAACTATTCCCAGTTGGACAAGGAGGCAACAGCCGTTTACTGGGCTTGTAAAAAATTTTACGACTACCTCTACGGGCGACCATTCACTCTGATTGTAGACAATAAACCACTCATGTCAATTCTACATCCAGATCACCAACTTCCAGTACTCACGGGAACTCGTATGTTGCGATATGCCTTATTTTTATCGGGATTCAACTACAAAGTACGTCACCGTCCGTCAACCCAGCACGTCAATGCAGACTACCTCTCCAGAAATCCGATCTATACACCCGTAAATAGTAACTCGGTAGACACGGCTTTCATCAACCAAGCAGCCACAATTCAACATATTTCGACGGAAAACGTCACTTCAATCAAAATAGCCGAACAAACCGAAAAGGACCCAGACCTGTCACAACTGAAAAATGATATCCTCAACGGGAAAATCCGTGATCCCGAACTGTCGCTACACGACGGCGTGATATTCCGCGGTAACCGTGTTACCATACCCACATCACTCCAGCCATCGGTACTGCGTGAACTCCACACAACACACGCGGGAATAGTAAAAATGAAGGCTCTTGCTAGAAATGTCTGTTATTGGAAAGGTATCGATGCCGACATAGAAGACATGGCAAAAAGCTGTCAAACCTGCTGTGATGTCAAAAATAATCATCAAGCAGCACCCATACACGTCTGGGAAACCCCGTCTTCAAACTGGCAAAGAGTTCAGATGGACTATGCCGGTCCTTTCTTGGGCTCCTATTTTTTTATCGTTGTCGACAGTCGTTCAAAATGGCCAGAGATCCCAATTTCAAAACAATCACCTACCACTCAATCTACTATCCGGTCCCTTCAAGAAATTTTCAGTCGTCACGGTTTTCCAGAAATATTAGTCAGTGACAATGCCAGCATTTTCAAATCTTCCGAATTCTTACAGTATTGCAGCTCAAATGGCATCACTCAACGGTTCATAGCTCCTGGATACCCACAAACCAACGGACAAGCCGAAAGATTTTGTCAAATAATCAAGAAAAAACTCAAATGTATGCAAGCCGCACCGGGAAAGGTACAGGAAACATTATACGAACTCCTTCAACGCTACCGAATCACCCCCCTTGCGAGTGGCGAAACTCCATCCGAACTTCTCTATGGGCGGAATATTCGCACCAAATTGGATCTACTAAGACCAATGGCTCCAGGCGCATTGACAAATTCGGCGACACAGCCAATCTTCAAAAAAGGTTTCGCTCTCGGTGAGCGAGTTCAATCTCGGAGTTACGGTCATTCGAAGCTGTGGAAATACGGCAACGTGGTAGAAAGCTTGGGAAAAACTTATTATCTTATAGAACTCGACGACGGTTACGTCATCAAAAAGACACTTCAACCAACTTCGCTCGTGTCTCGTTGAGAAACCCCACGAAATCGTCAGGCGACACACGGCACCGACCCCGTCGGTTGCTGGCCATGAGAGTCTCAAACCAGTCATTTCGAGATCATACCACCCTCAACAATCCATCCCACCAAGGAACCAAGAGACGATCTCTTCACCCGAGGCCGGCAGACACCGACCTTTGGCGACATCAACACCGAAGCCCCTAACTCCGCCAGCCGTACACAATCCGGGGGACACAAACACTACCTTCTAGCCCTGTGAGCGGCATGCCAACTAATGCAGGGGCACAGCTATCGGCATCTGCAGGAAACACAACACCAACACCTCTATTACGGCGTTCCACACGCGTCCGTAAACCAGTCGTGCGGTTACTTCTGTAAGTTTGGTGCCGCGCGCGTGTGTTATTTTCACTTTATGTGTATTTCACTTTTACAACGCTTCTCAATGACTTTAAAATGTTTGCTAACTATTTTGTTATTTTCAGTAATCATCATTTTCTACTTTTCAATTTTTTTTCCAATGTTGATGTTAAGTACCAATTATTTTGTAATCCCCTCTCCGTTCTATCGTGACAAATAATGTTTTTCAAATTAAGTGGCGGAGATTATTATATATATAAGTTAGATTTGGGAACTAACAAAGTCCGTTTTTAAAAAAACACAAATTTTATTTAATTGGAATTTACACAAGTGTGAACAGTGGGTTCGATAATTACAAGGCACCGCCTGAGCTAAGACTAACTAGGATAATCAGATCAAAGAGGAAAAGAAAGAATAGTAGGTGGGGCTGTGGGAAAGGAAAAGGGATTCGATGATCTATTAGGTATTGATGATCTCTGCAGTTTTGGAGACCGTAACTTATATATATCACAAAAGAAATAAAGCACGTGCGCCAACCGGCTAAGGCGAACACACTTTCGCCTTAGTCGGAGTAAAGACCTCAACAAGGGCGTGACTATAATTCCTAATATCCTACATAACAGATACCTTCTATGCTCGCATCAGTATAAATTACGATCGGTAAGTTTCGGTCAAAAATGGCTAGCACGGGGGAGGATGTTAGGTAAGTTTTGATACGCTCAAAAGCTTCCTGACATTGTTGCGTCCATGCGAATTTGACGTCTTTTCGAAGAAGATTGTGAAAAATGTCAAGTGTTTTTGCTGCGTTTTGGATGTATTTATGGTAGAAGTTTATTTTACCCAGAAACTGACGAATATTTTTTTGATTTTTTGGCGTAGGGAAGTTTTTAATAGCTATTAAATTATCGTTGAGAGGTCTGACTGCGTTGTTTTCTATGACGTGACCCAAATATTGGATGGAATTAGTGGCAAAATTGCATTTGATGAACTTTAGTTTGAATCCCTCCTTTTTGATTGCCTCCATTAGAGCCTCGAGATGTCGGATGTGTTGTTCAAAAGTTTTAGAGAAGATGAGTATGTCGTCTATGTAGTTACAACAGAAGTCACCTAGCCCATTCCGTCGGATGATACCCGAGAGTATTCTTTGGAAAATTGCGGGTGATGTTTTTAAGCCAAACGGCATGGCGACCCACTGCCAGTGACCGTGTTGGGTAATAAATCCCGTTTTATATCGATCTTTGGTACGTATAGGTATGGTCCAGAAGGCCATGAAGGCGGAAAACCATCTGCAATCTCGGGTTTTGGCTATAATGTCATCAATGAGCGGAAACGGCTGGCTCTCAGGAACCAGAAGTTTGTTTAGTTCCCTGAAGTCCACGCATAATCTTGTTTTTTCTTTTTTATTACTTTCACCTGTTTTTTTGTACGCCAGCGTGACCGGTGCGGCGAATGGTGAACATGATTCCTCTATGATGCCGTGGTTTAAAAGCTCACCAATCTGTTTTTCAATTTCCTTCTGGTCATCATAAGAGCACCTATAGGGTTTTTTCGCTATGTATTTGTCTTCCACCAGTTTTATATGGGCTTCGTGTTTTTGCACTGTGCCTATATCGTATTGGTTTTTTGCGAATAGCGTGCCGTGTTTGTCAATTAAGTCATAAATATGTTGTTTTTTTTCAGCAGCAGCAGATTTAGACAGAGATGAGAAATAAATTAGAAGAAATAAGTAAAAGGATCAAAGTCCAACAATAAGGTTCGAAGACTGGCGAGAAACTTACATGTTTACTCAGCCTGAAACTTTCAATTTCACGGATATTTGCCTACGAAATATTGAAATTTTGTGGCTATTCGTCAGACTTTACCGCTATAGTGGCCGGCTAGGACATGGTTTACGGCACCACTTTAACCCTCGCTTGCATTTCATGGAATTTCTGGTCAAATTTGGAATCATGTCATGCTGATAAGCAAACGTCACGATAACTGTCCAAGGAGTGGATGAAGATCCAGAAACATGGAAACAGTTTTTAGAAACTTCTGTAAAAGTCACAGGATGCTCTTCATTACTTCTTCAACTTTGTTTAGGTACAAAAAAGAGAAAAGCACTCTCGTCGTGAGCGTCGTCAAATGCAAAGACCTTCCGGCTAAGGACCCGAACGTGGGTAGCAGTGACCCCTACGTCAAACTCCAACTGCTACCAGAGAAACAGCACAAAGTCAAAACTCGAGTCCTGCGAAAGACGCGCAATCCAGTGTACGACGAGGATTTCACCTTTTACGGCATTACACCAGCAATGCTACAGGTATGTCTTCCCTCTCGCAACAATACAAATGGTGGTGATAAGGTCCCCCCCCCCCCAAGTTTATCAATCAATGTCGACTTAATAGCTTCACTTTTACAAAAGTCCACGTGGCACTGGTCACAATAGCTGACCCTAACAATTCAAACAAGAAAATACATGGAAGGAGGTGGGAAGGAAATTGTACATTTTCCACAAATGTTTCCACGTTCCTTCGGAAAAAGAGAGAACAAAAAAGAATTTCGATTTCTATTTCCTTGAGATGTGAGAAGAGGAGAAAAAAGTAGAGAGTGCAATCATCCAGCGAAATCATTATTAATGGGAGAGAAGGTTAAGGGGTTTCCATTTATTAGAGGAAAAAAAAGGAAGAAAAACAGGCTTGTGTCGATACAATGATGATGTGTTTGGGTTGGGGAGGGGGGGAGTATGATGTCTAACAACCTTACAGGATCTGAAGAGATCAATCTATCAGAATCTGGCAGCTTGTTACGATACTGATTAATGTTCATAGAGTTTTTTCTTGGTCCTCTATTTATTTATTGTTTATTATTCTCCTTAAATTTTTTGCTCTTCAGTCTGTTTCCTTTGTTTTGAATTGATGGGTTCCCTCCTCTATCGTTTACACAGGCCCGAAAACATATAAAATACATTTTCTTGTGACAAAATAATACCTACTCTTCCGTTAATTTATTTTTAATTCTTTTTTCAGAATATAACTTTGCATTTTGTCGTCCTGAGTTTTGACCGCTACTCACGAGATGACATTATCGGTGAAGTTTTCTTTTCACTCGACTCAGTTGACACGACTCAGGCCGAGAACCAGCACATGTCACTTGCAAGAGACATTCAACCACGAAGTTTGAAGGTTAGCAAAAGTTAAAAGTTTGTAAACTTTGCTGAGGTCATCAGTGTCATTTGTTTTTTTATTATCATTCCTTATAGATGAAGTCGCAGGGCCGAGGCGAGCTCCTAGTGTCGCTATGTTGGCAACCGGCGGCGAACCGATTGAGTGTCGTTGTTCTCAAAGCGAGAAATTTACCCAAGATGGACGTCACTGGGCTGGCTGGTACTGATTTGTCCCCTCTTTTCACGGAGACCTCACGTTCTTTTAACTTTTACATTGGATTTTAAATTTTTTTTAGATCCATACGTTAAAATGTATCTCATGTACAACGGTCAGCGAATAGCTAAGAAAAAGACACACGTCAAGAAGAGGACGTTGAACCCAGTTTTTAACGAGAGTTTTGTTTTTGAAGTACCTCAGGGTAACGAGTCATTGGATAAGATAAGTCTCGAGTTTCTTCTGCTCGACTGGGATCGAGTAACTAAAAATGAGGTAGGTTGAGTCTCTGGAGGTCCACTGCATGAAGGATTCAGATAATTATTAGAATTAGCTATATCACTGACTCCAGTACTTGTCCATCAAATAACAATCTTTGATGTTGGACACTTAAGAAAGATTAACTGACAATACACAGGCAATAAACAAAAAACTAACAATTTCGCGAATAGTTTAGAACCGTAAATTGCAATTTCACGGATTTCTAGCTTAGAGCGATTAAAATTCGTTGAAATATTTGCCGGGATTTCGGCACTGTCATGGACGGTTAACCCGCGTTTCGTGGTCACTAAAAAACCGTGCCAATAAAGGTCAGCAACTTGCAATTTCGTGGAAATAAAGGCCAGAAACTAGCGATATCGCGAATTGTCAACCGGATATCTTCCAATTTTACGGCTGTTCGTCAGACAATGGGCGCTGCCGTGGCCGGTTAGCGCGCGTTTCATGCGGCTACTTGAGAAAAAAAAAAAAAAAAAGACACGAAACTTACAATTTTGGGAAAAATCAAGATTTGAAAGCTCTGGGGACTGGCTAGACTAGACTCCACGCCCTCTATGAAAAAAAAAAGGGCTTCGGTACTTGCCATTTTGAGCGAATGAGCAAATTTAGGCAAGACACTTGCAATGAGGCAGACTTTCATCTCCGTCTTTAGCAATTTTGCGGAGGCTTGGCTCCTATGACGCAATTCAGCGTCTCTATGGCCATGAAATTGATTTATTGAATGACTTTATCTGCCAAGTCATCCAATGTCACTTTGTAACTTCACACTGAGGTTACAATGGGACGTATGTAGCGTTACGTCGCAGAGACGTCGCTTAATTCGACACAACGAGACGTCTGACCTACATTTGTAACGTATCACTGCAATGTTGCAGCAATATACCCCTTGTGACTATGTGACGTCACAGGGGGATTAAAAGGGTGCAATAATTGGATTCTCTGAGAAAACCCTGAGCTTGGGCACGTCATTTGGGACTAAAATGACTACGTCTCAGGGTTTTCTCCGAGCATCTCGTTATTTTGCACCTTGTTGAAAAGGAAGAAAATAATTATTTAAAAATAAACTGTTCCTTTCTGAAATTGACAAAACGCATGACGGCTGTGAACTTGGTAGCTAAAAATGCGTTTGTTTCGTGTAAAAAAGAAGACGTGTTTTTGGCACAGTATTCTGTCATACATAGCCCAACAGTCATATACCTTCAGTCCTACATAGAAAGACCCACGAAACGAAGACAGGAGGTTGCAAAACATTGAATTTACATCCGTACCTTTCAACTTATTGTTGAGAAGACAACGCAACCTCACTGGATTATTAAAGTTCAACATTGTTCACGATATAACAAATGAATTGGATACAAAAAAACAGGTTTTGACCTCTCGCCCGTTTGCTTCGTAAGCATAAGTAAGCGTACATGTCAAGTGTCTCATGTCTCTGAACAAAAATGTCATTAACTATGATTGTTGACTCGGCAAATATGAAAATTTAAACATATTTAAGCACGTGGTATGGACTCCACAGCAACACAAAATTATCCTACAAGACATAACGCCCGGGAAGGCCGCGTTTAATTCCAGTTTTTATGCAGTTTCATCCCCCTCCCTCACACACACACACACACACACCTTGTGTTAAAAATTACCAAAAATGTACCCAATACATTCTGGAAGCCAGGGAAATAAGCTTTCTGATTGGATATCGTGCTTATTTGCCTAAGACCACTAGAAACGCTCATTTTCTTAAACTCTCTCTTTTAAACTTTGTACTCCCACCGAACTGTTTTTCGCTCCGCAAGTTGTCACAAGAACTTGTGTATTAAATATGCTTTCTGACAACCTCTCACCTTTTTGAATCTGTATGATTGAGTTGCGAAGCAATGGGATCATAATGTGACGTAGCAGAGGGGTTAAAAGGTGACAAATACAATGCACATCAACATATTATCATATTCTTCAAGTCCCAAAACCTCTGCAAAGTCACATTGTGACGTCATCGCATTGTATCGTATTTCTCAGTTTGCAACCTCTCTGTGACGTCACATTATGGTCCCACTGCGCTGTGACTCAGTTGAGAATTTGCAACGTAACTATGACGTTTGCTATTAGGGTAGCCTATAGAGACTTGCAATTTCACGGCTATTTATCCCATAACTGAACTCGTTTGGCTCGATAAATGCGTGGTGGACCCATCTTTCTATCTAAAGGCGCGTTTACACGGTTCAATCGCATTGCTCAATATGATAGAAGACATTTCATTGAATGTCTCGGGTATCACGTTTATTATAGAAATTTGATGGAGCAATATCATTGAAAATATGTTTAAACGTTTCAATTTGATTGAATCAATGAAATTGAGCCACGAGATTGAACCGTGTAAACGCGCTTTAACAAATCAACAACTTTATTTTGTTCTTAAATTAAGTTAAATCGAGGCAGAACAAGGGGGGGGGGGAGAATAAGTTGTACTCACGGCTTCCAAGAACGAACTGACTCATTTACTTCTCTTCTTTCTACAATTTAAAATAAAATAAAACTTTATCTGTTTTTATACAAAAGAAGGAGAAGGTAAAGACTATCGAACAGTTCATAGTCCATTGTACCCTTTTATAACTCCCCCCTTCCAGTCTTTACCATCTCCGATTATTGCAGCCGCAGAGCTGCTGAACAAGAACAAAAAAAATTCTCTATTACAAAGTAATTCAACAGAATAAACGAAAAGAAAAAATAATAAAATAAAATAAACACAAATCACTTGGCAAGGCGTTTCACTTGGTCCATGTGCACAGTCAAAGTTACACCACGCCGACTTTGGGGGTTCTCGATCATTATCCTGTTGCGACTTAAGATCGCTGTTACCGTGTATGGTCCCAGAAATCGTAAATCTGTTTTTCTGCGCTTGTAATGATTTTTGATGAACACTCGGTCACCGCACTGGATTCTGCGCGCCAGGTTTTCGCTTTTCCGTACGTTGTACCTCTCTGTCCGGGTTGTTTTCTCACGGTGCGTGTCCTCTGCAGTCTTTTCCTGAAGATCTAGATCCATTGTTAGCTCCAGAGGAGTTGCTCCTGTTGCAGAGTGAACTGAATTGTTGTAAGCTAGCACTGCACGGGCAACAGCCTCTGAGCCCTGAATTCCTCTACTGACGTCCAGCAAATATAGGTGTTCTGTGATGGTATTGTGAAATCGCTCAATCATTCCATGTGACTGTGGATGCCCCGGGGTAGTAAATCGATACGATATCCCGAGTTCATCGAAGAGGCCCTGAATAATTCTATTGTGAAATTCTCTTCCTTTGTCCATCACGACTTCCTCAGGACACCCTATTACGCTGAACAATGATAATAGTTTGTTCTTCATCTCCACAGCTGTCTTGTTCTCGAGTGGTTCTGCCGTGGCGCGCCGCGACAGTCTGTCTACGGTTGTGAGGTATCGAGCGCCGTCGTATGTGAATATGTCGATTTCGATTGTCTTGTTGTTCGCAGAGGGCGTTGGAGTAATCATTTGAGGTGGTCTAAGAGGGTTTCGGTCGTATTTTACCTTGCCGCATACGCAGCGTCCCTTCAGAATTTTAGTGACGGTCCGTTCCATGCCAGACCAATAGTATTTCTTTCGCAATTGGTGGACAGTTTCTGTGATCCCTCGATGGTTCGTCAGTCCAGTATGATAGTCTCTGACAATCTGTTCCTGACGATCTGTTTCCTCTACCGTTTCCACTCTCTGTGTGCAAGTGATTATCCGCGTACCCTCGGTTAACCTTCCAGACCGGTGAATGGTTGATACTTTTTCAAATAATGTCGGATCTCCGCAGTACATGAAGAAAGTCTTTCCCCTGTGGATTGTTTCATTCAGTTTTGTGATCAAATCGTCATCACTTACCCGATCTCCCACTGTAATCGTAGTCACCCTGGTGGATCCGTACCTGTGCACCCTCAAGTCAAGTTGACTGCCTTCACTACTTTCAAAGATCAGTTGGTACCGCTTGTTATTGATGACATCGTCCACGATCTCCATTTCGGCGTCGTGAGCCTCAATTTCTGAGGTATCCTCCTGTTCGTTTCCAAACAGCCGTGAGTCAAAAACTTCACTCGAATCTTGGGGATCCGCTTGTTCCAAGGCGTTCACATTCCGCGAGAGGCAATCGGCTACAGTGTTGTCCGCTCCTCGTATGTGTTTGATCTTAAACGCGTATGCTGCCAATTTCTCTTTCCACTTGGTTATTCGCGCGGACGTTTCTTTCAATTTACTAACCCAGATAAAAGGCATGTGGTCCGTCCGCAATTCAAACTCAGTCCCGAAAAGGTACGGTCGGAAATACTCGACGCTCCACACTATGCCCAATAGTTCCCTTTCAATCGTACTGTAGCGTCTCTCTGCGGGCGTGAACTTCCGACTAGCAAATGCGATCGATTTTTCACCTTCAGGGGAGTTCTGAGCCAATACTGCCCCCACGGCAACGAGGCTCGCGCCAGTAGTTAGAATGAACGGCTCGTTCAAATCCGGAAACTTGAGAATTGGAGCAGAGCACAACTCGTCCTTGCAAGCATCCACGGCCTTTCTCACTTCCGTGGTTATCTCGAATTTCCTCCCCTTTTTCAGCAGAGCGGTCAAGGGTTCCACGATTCGAGCGAAGTTCTTTACAAATTTTTTATAGTACCCCACCATTCCCAAGAACGTTCGGACTTCCTTAACATTTCGGGGCACGGGAATATCCCGGATTGCTTCGGTCTTGTGGAGATCTGGTCTTACGCCCTCAGCCGAGACTATGTGGCCCATGAATTTCACTTCGGATTGGAATAAGTTCGTCTTTTCCCTCGATACCTTCAGACCGAATTCTCGTAGTCGCTCGAAGACTCTTCGTAGATGTCTCTCGTGTTCCCGTTGACTGCTACTGAATACAATAATATCGTCCATGTAGACTTGGATGTTCTGGTCCTCTAGACCCTCAAGGAACTCGTCCATCAACCGCTGGAAGGTAATCGGGGCGTTCTTCAGTCCAAAGGGCATTCTAACGAACTCGTAATGCCCTCTTTCGAAGCTGAAGGCTGTTTTCTTGGTGTCCCTGGGGTGCATTCCTATTTGGTGGTACCCAGCCTTCAGGTCCAGCGTGCTAAAGTATTTAGCACCGTGCATACGATCGAGCATATCTTCTAACCGAGGTAGAGGATATTTTTCGGTCAGGGTCTTTTCATTGAGACCCCTGTAGTCGACCACTACGTGGTAATTTATGTCCTTTCCTTCAGTGGTTTTCTTCGGCACTGCCCACAGTGGGCTGCAGTACTCAGACATGGACTTCCTAACTATACCTTGTTTCAGCATTTCAGCTATTTCTTGTCTAATAACTGCTCTCATGGCGTGTGGATATCGCCTCGGATTTACATACACCGGTGTCTCAGTGACAAGGTCAATGTGGTGTCTGACCCTCCCCGTTATTGACAGAGGTTCTCCTTCTCGGTAAATAGTGTCATCAAACCTGTCAAGAATTTGTTCTCCCGGTTTCTTACATTGACTGACAACTGTGCTACCTGCGAAGAGATAGTTCCCCTTCTGTGTACGATCTGTGGATTCATACCTCTCCGTCCCGAGTCTAATCTTCCACTTGTTTCTACCGAATTTCTGCTCAAATCCGGCTTTATTCAAAATGTCGCATCCGATAATCATGTCATACTGTTTACTTTTAATTTTTGCTACGTGTATTCTGTGTAAATCGTCCGACCCAGTTAACGTTTTTAATATAATAACAGATTCCCCTACTACAGATTTTTCCCGCTCAAAGTAAGTAAGTAGCATCGACATCTCCGCACGTTCCCGATCGTTTCTATTTTATGAGTCACTTTATCACTTACTATCGAACCATCGGCACCACTGTCAATGAGCGCGTTTACTCCCCAACGTCTTATAAAAAATATAGGCGATTCCCCTTTTTCTTCTTTTGTCGCTTCAAATTTCTCATTTTCACCACTATCGCCTATTTTTTCGTTCTTAATTCCTACGTTCGCTTACCTCTTTCATATTTTTTTCTCACCTCCAGGAGACGGCAACCTGGGCCATTCTTCTTCCACGTCATGTCCCCTCGTTGTGCCCTTTCTGTGAGACTGGGTCTGAGCTTTCTTCGGCGGGCTCATTCCGCCGTCGGAATCTGTCGTTGTCCCCGTCTCCTCGGACGACGTCGGGCTATCCCGGCTCTTATACCTGTTCCTTCGCGAGCTTCGTCTCTTTATCGCATTTATCTCCATAGGCTCGTCGTACCTACGGGATTGTGCTTGTGCACGGCGGTACAAGTAGGGGCATTCACGCGCGAAGTGCCCTTCTTCGTTGCATTGCCAGCAAAGCCTTGGCGCGGGGCCTCCTCGCCCTCGCCATTCAGGTTTATTTCTACCCGAAGAACCACTAACTCGGCGTGAGTCCTTTCTCTGGTTCCACGAGCCTTGATTAAGCCGACGAAAGTCTCGTGGAGGTCGATATTCTGCTCTTCGGGGTCGCGCAGGCTGCCAATCTTGTTCGTCCTCCGGCCGATGTTTGATTTGGGAGTCCTCCTCCTCTTCGTCCTGCACCATATCGATGAGTTCCGCAACTGTATCCGGCTTTACTATCTTGATAGACGTCTTCGTTTTTTCGTCCAAGTATTTTATCAAGAGTTCTTGAAGAACAGCCTCGTAAGCGCTAATAGTGTGGGTCTTTTCTTCTGCGCTCTTACCTGACTCCATAACGCGATCTTTTAAACGCCGAAAAGCCACCGCTATTCTCTTCGCAAAATCGCTTGCCGACTCTCTATTTGTACGCTTCATCTCGAATAACTTGAGCGCACTCTTCCCCACAGATTTCCTCGCTCCGCCATACCTCTCTTTTAACGCCAACTTAACTTTTTCCCACGGCGTAGCAAATGACAGTCCCAGGTCCGTGATTAGCGCGATGTTAATTCGGGCTAAAAAAAAACCCGTAGAGACTAGTCATCGTTTTCAAATCGAGAGGTCTCTCTTCAATTTGCGCGTGTACCGCGTCCATCCTCTCGATGAACAAATCGAGCTCCGATGTTCTTCCATCAAACGTTTTGATGGACCCGATCATAGTCAAGTATTGTGTGTGACCAATACGAGCTTTCTCCAGCTTCAGAGTTCTTTCAAACTCAGCCGGATCGAGTTGTTGTTCCATAGCTGTTCTCTTTAAAGAGGTGGACGGGAGGGGAACACAACCGAGAGAGAGAGAGAGAAGAAAAAAAAAATTCACTTAGGTAATCAACTCTCGGGTTTCGGCACCAGTTAAATCGAGGCAGAACAGGGGGGGGGGAGAATAAGTTGTACTCACGGCTTCCAAGAACGAACTGACTCATTTACTTCTCTTCTTTCTACAATTTAAAATAAAATAAAACTTTATCTGTTTTTATACAAAAGAAGGAGAAGGTAAAGACTATCGAACAGTCCATAGTCCATTGTACCCTTTTATAACTTATATATATATAAAAATTGTGTCACTCTCGCAGGTCATTGGAAGGCTCGAATTGGGCGGAAACAAGGCAAACTCATCCGCACAACATCACTGGTCCGAGATCAAATCCTCGCCGAGGCGACAAATTGCCGAATGGCATAAGTTGAAGGAGTGAAAACAAAACACTATTACAACAATTAATCCTTCAAAGCTTAGCCACCAGCAATAGAGTCATACCTTGATACGATTGAAAATCCAGTTTTTCTGTTGTTTTTCACCCCCCCCCCCCCCCCAAGGAACAAAACAAACGACAGTTTTTAAAACAATGAAATCTATTCTTTTCGTTTTTCCCCTTCCTTATTTATTCAACGATTTTTAATTTCATTTATTTGAAGAAAGCGCTAAGATTAGCAATAAACATTACAAAAACGAAAGACTTCACAACTGCATTTTGTGTGAAATGGTGGAAATTTGGCACATTTTTTTGTTATACCGTTGATTATAGAAAAATTTATACGCTAACACACAAGAAAAAAAAAATGACTTAATCCCTGAATTTCAATCTACAGTGAGTAGGTTTGTTTTATTTTGAAAGATTGTAGCCCCGCCCCGAGATGTTCCCATTTATACGTAGGTGTACTGAAAAATCAATAATTGTCGCTTCTAGGCAAAACAATCACGAATATTTTCTTTTTGTTAGTTGTTGTTGATTATTATTATGTTTGGCACCCGTTTCTGTTGCAGTCTTCAAAAGAGCACTGAAATATTGTTAGACAGATATTCAATGCATTTTTGCTATCGTATTAATATTTAGCAATGTTTTAAACGCAATTATTTATGTTGCAAACATTCTAGTTGATCGACTTGAGTTTTTGTTCCACTCTTAACGGGAACCACATATCTTCTCATAGGCTATTATGAAGAAAAAAAAGGTGAAACAGGCGGGTTCTCGGTTGTAATTTTAAATTTTATCTAATTTATTTTTCCGCTTAGTTTTTACATTATGGTATAATATTTTTTTAATAAAAAATAGTTATAATTTTTTAATAAACTTGTTTAGGGGTTAAGTAAAATATTTAATCTAGGGATGTTCAGTTCTTTTTTTCGTAAAAAGAACTTCATTGAAGGTTGAAAACACCAAGCTATTCTTTTTAATTGCTACCAATTTAAGTTGGTCTTTCCTTTTTAACTTTTGCTTATTTTTACTCCAAGCATTCACTTTAGATTATAAGATAAAAATTTAGGTGCTTTAAGATATAAATTTACAAAATAGTTTATATTCTCTTTCATCTTCCTCTGCTGCCTCAACCACCCTTTCCCTCACTTCCAAGACCCAATACAAACGACAAATTTTCACGGGACCATAACAATATTTTCCGAGTCTCACCATTCGTTTTTTTTTTTCCTTTCCTATTCAAATTGACGAGCATCCCTAGATTTTTTTTTTTTTTTTTCATTTCAATCCAAATATACTTACAGGCAGAAAAAGCTAGTGCCAAAAATTGGGTTAAGGCACTGACGTAATGACATAAAAAAATTATATGAAAAACCGCATAATTTGATGAACAAAACATCCTGAAGCAGCATTTTGTAGTGAGGCTTAATTTGTT